>JAYMSV010000294.1:0-18402 GCA_036897745.1 Erodium moschatum
GAATATGTTGATAAAGCGTGCCATTGGTGATAAACTCGTAAACTAGCAGAGGAACCTCGGTTTCCAAACAACATCCCAATAGTCTCACGACATATGCCTCCGCCAGTCTGTTACCATTATCATTATGTGTACAAAATGTTGTTAGCTTTGCGGAATATATGAATCAATTATACAACAGGTTGAGTGGATCGGGTTTCAACATGATATATGTTGATGCCTAAGAGCATGTGCAGTCCTCCTAAACGTTGATCAGCCCCAAAACGCCGAATCTCCTACAATCTGAAAACGCCTAAAAAAATTCGTGGACTGCACATGCTCTAAGAGCGTTTCCAGTCCTTAACAAGGTTGCTGGCTGATAGAAACATCTAATATATTAAAATAATCCAATCAACCGGTTAAAACAACGGCAATTCTCCAGTGCTAGGCTGAAATGAAGGGACTAAAAGCAACAAAACATGGTTAATTCTTCACAATCTCCTATCAGCCGACGGTTCGCGCCGTTGGTCAGCTTACCGCCAACGAAATGTATCGCCGACTGATGAGACTATTTTAATGTTTTTTTTTTTTCATTTTCTCTCTTACTTTTGTTTCCATCAGGCCGCTATAAGTCCATGCACCGGAAATGATATAAGTATGCATTAAGTATCATACCTTGGCATCCATTGGGAAGGTAAGGATTTCCCTGATAGCCAAGTTTGCAGTAGCACCGATACCCGGGGCCATTGGTCGAGTCAGAGCAGACAGTACTGTTTCCGCAAGAAACAGAACTCCGATCCCTCTCTACCTCCTCACAAGTCTCCAATCCGGCCACCCAATCCACCACAATCGGCGTCACGATCCTGTCGCGAAAACTCATCCCCGAGTTATTCCCAAAGTTCCACAGATCAGAAGCAATGAACTCGAACCTTTCTTGATCCGCAAGAAACGCGTAGCTGCAAGGATTATAAGTCCAAGAAGTGGTGTGATTGTTGTAGGTTCCCAAATGCACGTTCAGCACATTCAAACCCTTCGGAATCGAAGTCTGGCAGCAACCGATACCGGAGCAAGAACCGTCGCTGACGTCGGAGGAGTTCCGACAAAGAGCAACGCATCCGCTCTGCAAGACCGTGTCGGTGGCGTCGTAGAGGAGAGCGCTGGTGTCACAACCGATAGCTGTGAATCTGTTTCTGGTGTCGGACCAGGTGTAGACCGGGTCCAGCGTGATGGCCCGGTTGAACCGGTCGGAGGTGGAACCGGTTTTGTTGTAACAAGTGTAGGAGACGAATGTGGTGATGGTCAAGTGGCCTTGGAGTGATATGTTGAGGACCGGTGTGTCCGCGTTGTTCAAGAAGAGCATTGGAGGGTCGTAGGTGGTGTTGCAGATGAGTTGGTGGCCGGTTTGTTTGAAACACGGCCGGTCTCCGACCCCGAAAGGGTAAGGGATGGGGATGTTGCCGCATTTTTCGGTGCAATCCGGTTTAGCCGGAGGGGCGGCCAAGAGGCATAGGAGGGTTGCATAAAGGACTGTGTACGAGTGCATTGGTGGTTCTTTTCTTTCTCTTGTGTTGGGGCTTCTTTGTGATTATTATATGGGTCTTCTTTATTTTGGTGCCGGCCACAAGGAATGAACCTTAGAGAAGACTTGGTCCGAGAGATTTTGTCAAAAAGTGAAGTTTTTGCTTCCCTTTCGATGTTCAGCGAATATATCAATGCTGATTTCGACGGATTTTGCTCTCTCTACGTTTTCTCTTTCCTCTAGGTCTTTCTCCTTTGGACACCTGGAGATTCTGGTCATAATCGATCATTTGGCGTTGACCTTTACTACAGATGCTTGATGAATCGACCTTGACTTTTTGGCAAATATACCGTGCATAATCGACCTCCACTAGGGATGCTCCAAATCCTTTTGAAGTACTAGTGTCGATCCAAAAACAGCACAAGATATTACAAGGAACAACTTGACATAGTACAACAGCATATACATAAATCTTGATACATGGTACACTTCCTGGTTCCTAGTTTCATCATCATTTGGCCAAAAATGTTATAGTTGACACAAAAAATGGTCGGGTGGTTCACCAAGAAGCTTCTCGGTTTCATCAGCATCATTTCCACGAGCCATGACACTTTTGTTAAGTTTGATTACACTAGCCAGCTGCTCGGCCACCTCCTTCATGGTAGGCCTTTTCACGCCGCTAGGATTTAAGCATCTTTCCACGAGCTCGGCCACTAGTCCTATCCCCCCCCCGTCCCCCCCCCCGCCAATATCGAATCCCAAGTTCTTGAAGAGCTTCCCATTCTCAGCTGAAGAGATGAAATATTGAGTGATGTTTCTTTTCTCCCCCGACCTTTCGGTGGAGATAGGCTTCTCTCCTGTCAGAAGCTCCATGAGCACGACCCCGAAGCTGTATACATCGCTCTTGTCGGTCAGAATGCCTGTCATCAGGTACTCCGGATCAAGGTAGCCAAAAGTTCCTTTTATGTTTGTCCCCATTGCAGCCTCTCCAGGAGACATGAGTACGGAAGTTCCGAAATCAGACACTTTCGCCGTGTAACTGTCATCTAATAGAATGTTCATAGACTTGATGTCTCTATGGATAATCGGTGGATTCGCGAGCGAATGCAAATAGTCAAACGCGAGTGCACTCTCCGACGCCACTCTCAACCGGCTCTTCCAAGACCGCAAAACCATAGATTTCCCGTCATGTATGTGCTCGAAAAGTGTCCCGTTTGAAACAAACTCGTAGACCAAAATCGGGACTTTGGTCTCCAAACACAACCCCAAGAGTTTCACCACGTTCTTGTGGTTTACCTGCGAAACGGTAGCGATTTCGTGGTAGAAATTCGTGCTCACTTCGATCTTGTTCTCGTCTTTAGGCTTCTTGACTGCGACCTGTAGGTTCCCCTCTACAACTCCTTTGTAAACAGAACCGAAACCGCCCTCGCCAAGGAGGTTAGCATTGTCGAAATTGTTCGTCGCCTTCACGAGCTCTGCCTCGGTGAAGATCCTCACTCGTTGGTGCTTCAACATCATGCCACCGTTCTTTATGAAGTTCCTTTCTTTGCTTCTTCTTTTGCATAGTATGAAGGTCAAAAGACTTATTACAAAGAAGGTAGTGACAGATCCAACACCTATATGAAAGACAAATCTCGAAACCATTAAAAAACCAACTCAACTGAATGATCAGATCAAGCTGGTTGATAGTTAAAAAGTTCGTTTACGGGTTTGGATGAGGTATAAACATGTATATGTGAAATACCAGCTCTGATATCGTATTAGATGATCAACTCAACCAAAACATAGGCTGATAATTGAATACGTGACGTGAGATCGATTACCTGCAATGATTTTAACGGCATGGACCAGTTGGCAAGAAACTTTACCATCACCCTCCATGCCAAATGGGCAGAGGCATGTGTAATTGCCGATGGTGTTCTTGCATCTTCCATGGCACGGGTACTTCTCTCTCGATTCCTCGCACTCATTAACGTCTACTCAACAACAATCCAAGTCCACGGAACAATTTAGTCAGTCAACAAAAGCTCAATCTGATAGTCAGAGAACCAACTCAACTAAAAACTAAAAACTACTTAAACCATGTCTATAAGAAACCAAACTCTTATATCATATTAAAGAACCGACTCAACCAACACAAATCAATACTTAGTTATTATCTTGGCATATAAGAAATCAGACTCTGATACCATATTAATGAACCGACTCAACCAACACAAATCAGTACTTAGTTATTACCTTAACATATAAGAAATCAGACTATGATACCATATTAGAGAACCGACTCAACCAATACAGATCAGTACTCAGTTACTACCTTGGCATCCTTGCGGGAGATACGGGTTCCCGACGAAGTTCCCTCCCCTGCACACACAGTAGTACCCGAGCGCGTTCTCCGAGTACACACATTTCGCATTATCGCCACAGGCGGATCCACAATCTCTCCTCCTCGACACCACCCAGTCAAGAACGACCGGGCGGGCGAGGTACTGAGGCGTCTTGCTGGAAAGATTGAAGTCCGACAAATCCAATGACTCTGTCTCGGCCAAAAACCCGTAACTGCAAGGATGGAAATTCGAGTAAGTAGTGTGATTGCTCATGCTGCTGACCTCAATGTCGAGCGTCTTGACATGCTTCGGGACCGGGGATTGGCAGCACCCGATCCCGGAGCAAGAACCGTTGCCGGAGAAGATCTGAGGCTCGGTGCAGAAGGAGTTGCATCCGCTCATGAACCGCCCGCCGGGCTCTTTCATGAGGGCCATGATGTCGCAGCCCACGGCGGTGAACTTGTTGCGGGCGGCGGAGAAGGTGAAGGGGGTGTCCTCCAAGTAGAGGGTCTGTGTGAAGTGGTTGTCTTGACTCGATCCGTCGTAGCAGTAGAAGGCGGAGTCTATGGAGACCTTGATGGTGCTGTCGTCGACGGAGATGGTGAGGATGGGGATGTTGAAGAGGAGGAGCTCCGCGCGGGTGGTGCAGTTGAGGAGGAAAGATTTGTTCTTGGCGCATTGAGGTTTGTGGATGCCGAATGGGTATGGGACGGTGATGTTGCCGCAGGTGGTGTTGCAGTTTGGGTTTGGGTTGTGTTGTTGTGATGAAGATGTGGGTTGGGTTGTGCCGAGCCAGAGGAGGCAGAGAAGAGCCAATGTTTGAGGTTGAGCCATATCGTTGTCTTGCTTCTTCCCTCTAGCTTGGTGTCTAAGTGATTGGTAACGATGATGTGTTTGTGTTGAGGAAGAACATTGTCAGGGCATCCGTAGTGGAGGGTCGATTCTAAAAGTCTGTTTGACAAGAAGTTGGAGTCGAATTATGCAAATTCTTACAGTGTAAGTTGGACTAATCCCGGTCTAATAAGACAAAAATTAGGGAGGCCGAATCGACCTGATGGGCCTTCGCATCATTTAATATATTCTTAAAATATTTATCGCCACGTGGCGATTCTTCATAGGAGAATCGGACATTAGATCCGAATAGACGGTCGACGAATCCCTAGACGGGCTTTGCGGTCTAAACCCAAGAATTGTGATTTTTTTGGACTTTTTTCCAAAAAATTATCGAATCGACGCTCCTACTCGACGCGCAGAAGACCCACTATAGGTGGTCTAAGATCACATATCCTACAGGAGAGAAAAGAAATTGTCACTGTACCAGACTCTCTTTTAACGTTGACTGTTTCATCAACCCAACGGATGGAGAGAGGAAAAACAAACACTTTTTTCTCTTCTTTTTCGCTTGTTCGACATGAAGAAATGATCCTGCTACAGGTGCTCTTAGACTATCCACTGTTGGATTAGACCTAATTGGAAAAATGAAAAAAGGTGGGCCGGATTTATTTTTAAATTATTGGGCCACGTGAGGTTTAGACCCGAATACACGGTCGACGAACCCATTAACTTTTATGGATGTCGAATCGATAGAATCGTGAGTTTTGGACTTTTTCTCAAAAAGGTGCCGAATCGACGCCCCTATTCGACACGACACGCAGATCCCTCCGCTATGAATAGTCTTAGCGTTTTGTTGTCTAGTTTTGCTATGAGATAACTCAAAGGTTGAGGTTGAGTTTGTGTTATTTGTTAAAAAAAGGAATCATTACTGGCTTTGATGTCAAAAGGCTTTGAAATTGTAGTGCATGTCATGATTAAGAAATGTTTGCATATATTCTGTGCAACTTTAGATCAAATTAAACAAATGAGCATGTTTGGCAGATGGCATCTGGAAAGTGGAAGCTTTAGTAGGATTTGCTTTAGATTGAATGGGTGATATTATTTCGATCTAGTGTGTGGCACACGAGAGGTTTAATAATTGTGTTGAGATTGCTTTCTTTTTCAAGTGGGTTTGTGCTTCACTGTCGAGTGTTTTAGGGTTTCAAGTGACTTTATAGGAGAAATTTGAATCCATGTCTCAAGATGATCATTTCCTATTTTTGTGGAATGGCCTTGAAAGTATGTTCTATATGATTTTATCAAACATGTCTTTGACATTTAACAATGTTACTTGTCTTTTCAATCCACAAGTGACCTTGCACTAAAGTTGGTTGAGGGTTAAAGAGCATCTCCAATGCTGATGGTAACGCTGGCGATAAAGCGTTGGCAGTGAGAAAACACCGACGATTTGGTGTTGGTGGTAAACTAACCATCGGCATGAACCGTCGGCGGTTGGGAAATTGTGAACAAAATAGCACGAATAGCCAGCACCAACATGTTGAAGTATGTGTCACACGTCGAAAGTGTATGGACAAATTGGCCACTTGATAAGCACATTGGTGCCTCCACCCATAAGTTCGAGCTTTGGGGTTGGATTTGGCATTTACATGGTAACAGACCTGGTTCGGCCCACGATCTGTTTGTCACCTCCACCTTGTGGTCTCCGGTCCACATGCAGATGTCCAGTCTTGCTATGGCCCACGTGTAGATGTCCAACCCTACACGTGAGAGGGAGTGTTGAAGTATGTGTTCCACACATCGAAAGTGTATGGACAAATTGACTACTTGATAAATATATTGGTGCCTCCACCCATAAGTTCGAGCTTTGGGGTTGGATTGGACATTTACACAACAAGCTAGCATTGGAGGTTGCTGACTGTTTGTGCTACCTGTTGGTTGGTCGAGAAATGATTGAAATATTACTATTTTTAATCGAACAATCAACACTAACGATCGACACCAGCAGATTAGCATTGAAGATGCTCTAAGTAGAGGCGTCATACTACACCCCAATTTATCGACGAGCTCCCAAGTCCAGATGCTCTGAGGCGAATTGATTCGAGCTTTCATCCAATAACAAAACATAAAAACAAGAACATTGAGGCTACAAAGAGCTTATCGAGGGACTCCACTTTTATTAAAAATGGTATACAGCAAATGCTGATTGAAACAAGCACAGTTACACAGCTAGTGCTGATTAAAACAAGCACAATTACAACTTCATGTTATGTATAATTCTTTTAAAACTGCTATAATATAATGCAATAACTAAAAATGAATGTCATGTGTCAAAACTTAGAATCCAATACTTAAATTCCACATAAACCAACTTAAGTTCGCCTGACGAAGAAGAGGTTGTCAATCTTCTTCTTCGTGGATCTGTATCCTGCAGAAAATAATACTCGACGTTCGTAAAACCAAAGCTTAACACTAAAGGATGAGGTAGAAACAAAGAATAAGACTAATACAAACAAACCCAACAATGACCCACCCCTAGATGACCTAGCAACAATAAAGCCATTGTCTAAACCACCTTTAACCCTTTTCTTCACTATAATTAGAAACCTCAAATTTATAGAATTTATTACATATATACTATACTTCAGTTAAAATTAGGGTTAACGTCGATTCCGGACCTATGTAGAAAGGTCATTTGCAATTCCTAACT
Source organism: Erodium moschatum (assembly GCA_036897745.1). Taxonomy (NCBI): domain Eukaryota; kingdom Viridiplantae; phylum Streptophyta; class Magnoliopsida; order Geraniales; family Geraniaceae; genus Erodium; species Erodium moschatum. The sequence continues at coordinate 7,364 of JAYMSV010000294.1, forward strand.
GAGGTGGTACACATTTACAAAAAGTACCATTCACGTGTAAAATAAGCATGAAAAAACTGTTTTTTCTTGTAAAAAAATATCACATTTATGGTACTTTTTGTAACAAACTATCACCTTTGTGTTAGGATCTGTCACGAAAGGTCGACTTCGGTTAGGAAGTGATAACTAAAAGTCAAAGAAGGTCAGGAATCGAAGTTTTCCCTTAAAATTAATGTGCTCCTACTTTCATTAATGAGAATTTGCATGCACATTAGCACATGTTCTGTCCTATATTTGTGTTAAACCTCATGCTTCCTAGATGTTGTCTTCATATGTTTTTCCAACGATTATAGATGATATCAATTCAAGAGAGCAGTGATGTCTAATACTAATTTATTACATATATACTATATTTCGAATTAAAATTAATGTGCTCCAACTTTCATTGATGAGAAATTGCATGCTTCCTAGATGTTGCCTTCATATGTTTTCTAGTGATTATAGATGATATCAATTCGAGAGAGCAGTGATGTCTAGTACTAGTTAGAACAGCAACACCTCCAAATTGACTGAATAAGTTTATCTACATGTAAACAGTTGAATTGTAAGGAACAGTCCTAACCTATAAAGTCGATGGGCAGAGATGGGATTACTGAACAGACAGCAGTATCAAGAGTGCAATGACAGAGTTACAGGAGACAGTTCCGGAAAAAGCGAACTCCCTGTTAACAAGAAATTAAGATATAAAATATGAAATCAAATGAACTATGCTTCACAAGGGCAAGCTACAGAATTTTGAGGAACATACTTGCAGTGCAAAGGTAATGTCTGCCTCATCTACTTTTAGGGTTACTCTTTTCAGTTTATCTTCTCGTGCCTGACCTAATTTAAGAAGCCCCTGCATAAATGATCTAGGTCATTATCATTTTATTTTGATGATATAGCTATATGAATGAACAATAGATCATATTTTGCTACCATCTGACAAAACTGGGAATGAACTCATATAGAATATCACGAGTCTCAAAGTTACCTGGTCATTAAGCACCCTGCACATGGTAGAAAATTCCAAGTTTCCAACTGGAGGTATTGAGACTGATTTACAGATGTCCATGTATGATTTATTTAGCTGCATTCATCGTATTAATGAGACACTAAACACTGCAAATATATGTGTACCAGATGCTTCCATAGTACTATATTTTTTAAAGAATGGCAGGGAAATATACGTACCTCCCCTATAGTTGTATCTTTCTTGGCTCCACGGAAAGATTTCACAACAGAGCAAAGTACAATCTGCAAAAGAAGTATTATCAGATGACTGTATTCCTAGCATTTAAAGCTACCTACAACAGTGCTAGTCAGGGCACAGGGGTGAGTTAGTTATACATAAGTATTTAAATATTTTATATTAGAAATTGAAGCATTGAATCTTGCTACAGAATCCATACTAATAATAAACACAGATAAGGTCCTGTAATTAAATATGGTCAATCTGTAATTTGGTTGAAGCGCACTCTTCACCAGTAAACTTACCTGCTGATGTTGTGGAAGAGACAAGATGGTGTCCACTGATGATGATTTAAATGTTTTTGACAAAGCAACAGCCATATGATCAATTCTCACCTGTAGCAAGTTCCAAATATATGAGAGAAGGAGATGATTTGCTCTGGAGCAAATTGGTGATTATTGAGAATTGTTCCAATTTACAAATCAATAGATGAATAGGAGACAGAAACAAGATAACAAAACATTTTAGGAATCCATATTTAATGTTATTCAGATTATTAAAGCTTATTTAGGTCCAATAAGTGCACATTAATGACTCAGAATTACTAAAATTGTATATGGTCAATTTAACCAGTCCAAGCTTAAAGCTTATTTGCTCCTGAAAACTTACAATATTGGTTTCTTGTATTTTTAGAGCTGGAGCTATCTGTTGATCAAAGAACCCCTCCTCTGGAGATTCTTTAAGTTCTGCTTCTAGCATCTCAATTGCACTCCTGCAACGTCAAATATAAGTCTTAAAAATGTTGGTTTTGGCGGATTCACAGTAGACCTGATTGTAAATGGTTTGACAGACACTATTAAGCTCAGTAAGGATGGTATATTCATGTCTGAGAAGTTGAATTTCCGTTTTTCTTCCATGTTACATTACACTACAATCTCTTTAAGTTTGAAGTAGCAAAACAATTCAACCTGATACTGATTCAAGTTGACTCTAGCATGGTTTGCAATAAACAAAAAGAACAAATGCTGTTGAACTCTAACCTGCAAACACAGAGAGCTTTACGCATGTCTCCAGATGCAGCTGCAACTTTCTATAATTTGTCAAATAATCCATAATTAGTGTCTTACGAAAAATTCAAGAAAAGGAGGCCACGAGAATGAGTTGGTAGAAGAACGGGGAAAAAAGATAGAGAGCTCACTCTTGCACAAAGCTCTAATGCTTGTGGTTGGAAGACAGTGTAAGGAAGTGCCTATGGGTACAGAAAATTTCATAATTACAAGAGCTTCAAAAGGAAAAAATCTTATCAAGATATAACAAAAGAAGATGGGGTTACCATAAGCCTCTCCTGAAGAATTCGGAGGATTTGATCCTTAGAGTATGCCCGAAAATTCACAACCATAGGTGTGCCTTCAAGGGGAAAGGGTCAAATACTTGAAACAGTTAGTAGTGTACCCAAACAACAAAGCAGCTATCAGTATGGACAAGTTGAATGATAAGCATATTGAACTCACAATTCAATGATTGAAGTCTCGGAAGAAATCGGTCAGCTAGGTCTATGGCATTTGCTATTCCTACACAAGTTCAATGATAAGAGTATTGGATATCAAATGCATGCAGAAAAGCATAATAGAAGAGTACAGAATTATGAAAGAACAGAGTAAACAAGGGGTACCTATCAGTATGCACTTGGAGAAAGGGAAAGTTGTGAGCATGAAGAGATCATGAAGCACACCTTTGTCTCTCGTAATTAAATAATCTAACTCGTCTGCAATGATTATCCTGTTCGAGGGATATACAAGTGAGTACAAGCATCCTTTAATATTACAGATGACTAAATCAACACTGCACATGCATTAAGATGTGTTCCTTACATCATCTTCTTGCCAGATGACTGTTGATTCTTAGTATACAAGTTCTGTAAACATGTCAGAGGTGAGGTAGACCCATTTGCTTTCTTCCGTTGTTGATTATTACCAAGTATCTACAAAGATAAAACAGTATATAAGATGCTCTCATATCAATACAGCAAATGAACATAATGTCCGATATCAGTACCTTACTGAATATTTCAGATGTCTTTGTCAGAGAGGTACAATTTACAGCCAGAATATCTGGTACCGAGAAACCCGACTGAGAGAACAAAAAAAAACATGCATGAGCGTCGGTCTTAATAGATGTAAGCAATCATGTCACAACTAATGACAGGAGAAAAACACGATTCAGCGAACCAATAGAGTAGCAAGGTTACCTCATGCGCCCAATCCACCAAGAGCTGTCTCACTTTTTCCATCGACAATGACTTACCAGTCCCTGGACATCCACAGACATACAAACTCCCACCTCTCTCTTGTTCTATACACCCCTTACAATACTCCAAAACCTTTCTCTGCTCATCTTCCCTACAAACAACACTCGATTGTGCTGTTGAAACATGTAACGCCTCCTTCACCGAACTCATCTGCTTAATATCTGAATGAAAATGCAAGAATATGACCAACTGCTGAGATAACCAAAAAAAGTATGAACATGAAAGCCATTAATGAAGCTTACCTTGAGGATTCCACTTGGTTTTAGCGGTGAAACTATCAGCCAATCTCCTCTTTACCGGTGATTTGCAAGACCTCATCAACTTTTCACCAGAATCCTTCTCAAATCCCTGACACATTAAGAAAAGTGTTGATTGCTAAAAACTTCATTACGTATTGTATACTTGCAAAAAACTACATTATGTCCACGCTTTAAACTACATTTATGTATTGTCCACGTGCGAAAAGGTACATTATGTATAGTCCTCGTCCCTAATTTTAACAGAATATTCCAAATACATAATGTAGTTTTTCGCAAGTGGACAATACATAAATGTAGTTTTTAGCAATTAACTCTTAAGAAAGTTAGATGAACCTAAACTTGCAGCATTGAGATCATCAGATAAACAACAACTCAATGAATTTGGTAAAGTTCAACAAAGTCACAGCACAGTTCACTTCAATTAAAACAATTCATAGCATTCAGTGGATTAAAAATGTTAGAACAAAACAAGTTTCGGTTACAGTTCCTGATAAACAAACCACAATAAAACTGTCTACTCATCATTCCAATTCACAAAACTTCACTTACACATAGAGATTTGAATTTCACATTCACATCAAATTTGCGAAAATCAAAGTGACTCACATTGGGCGCGCTCCGTGGGCTGGAGTTAACGCAGCGGCGAGGCGATTTCAGTTTGGCCACCGGACTCTCCGGCACGGTGACGGAACCAGAGGACCTCAACTTGCGCTTCTGGTGGGAGGAGTCGCCATTGGAGCGGAGAGGCTCGCTGGAATCGCCGGACATGACGGCGAGCGCCTTGAATGGGGACGAGTTGCGTGCGGGTATGGCGGGCATTTTCTGAGAGCGAAGCGAAGGTTGGATCCTGAGAGAGACACAAATGGTGGCGTTTCGGATTGGGGAGTGAAGATCCAATATCTGGTAGCTGTTGTTTGAGCGGCAAAATTGGATTTCCCGCCCATGCTTTTGGGCCCAACCAACGGTTTGGGCTCATAGTCGCGCCCGCGTCTGCGACCCACGCACTGTTATTCCGGTTCGTGGTTCGCGGGTCGTTGGTCGCGCGCCAATCAATGAGACCGCGACACGTGATTTTTCGGTTGTTTTTCTTAAAAAATACTTAAATCAGATTTATCCTAAATATGATTGGTCCACTCACAATACGGTTCTCCATCTGGTTCTCATCACTGTGGAACACGGTTTAATTCAAGGACTGAGAACCACTATTTTGCACAGTCAGCAAACGGTTCTCTAACACGGTTCTCATATACTGTTCTTTCCATTGTACATGCTCTAAAACACTACTTTCATTGGTTTATGTTCCGACAAAGTATGAAGGTGATCATCTTCACTATGCTCGGTTCATGTTTTGTATGTTTGCATGGTTGCCTAACGCAAGAAATAAATGTATATATTACGGGGCTTCCCAGACTTCATGATGGTATAGTGATCATTAACTGGTGTCGCGTTCTTCTCGAAAAAGAGTACATTCTCTTACGCTCTTTATAGGTACAAGTTCTTTTCATCAAACTCCGATCCATAATTATCTATTTTTCAAAAAAATCATCTAACACGTGCAAAAGCCAATCAGTACAAAACAATTCACCACTTCAAATCAACTAATTATAAATCAACAATTAACAACCGAAAGTTACGAAAAAGGTAATCATATCACGATCTTCGAACAATAATAAATAATAACGATAAATCATGTCATTGGAGACCAGAGATTCTCTCAACTCAATTTAGCATAACAGCACATGACTTGTTAAACAAACAAGTCATGTGGCATGTTAGACAAACTTACTACTGTCCGCAACAGACAACGACATTACATATCTAGCAACATAAGATTTTGAGCCATGTTCTGCATGTTACATATATATTCAAGTTCTGCTGTCTGCAAATCTGCAATACAGACGAAATATCCGGTAAAATACTAACAAAACCGACAACTAATCGCGTCGATCTGTTCATCATTCGATAGAATACAAGTTGTTAGGAATAATATGAAAAGGGTGCTCGATAATTGCCTTTTATTGTAACTCATATCGAATAATATGATACTGTAGTTTCCACCAGAGATCCTGCAGATAGCAAAATCCTTGAATCTGAACCAAACTACGTGAATAGTAAAAAAAATCCGATTTCTATCTTTTGCACTAATTTGTGCCAAAATCCAAATTCTCCCACTTGAAAGGAGCAACTAGGCCAATGTTCGGGGAGCCGCGCAAGAAGAGGCAGACGCAAACACAGACAGCAGCGATGGCAAGCATCGAATGGATGTAAGGACGGTGAAGCAGGCCATGTGCACCTGGATACCTCCCACCGTACTTTGTTGCCAGAGTTGCACACTTGCTGCAAGATTTAAGCCCCCTTATGTACTCAACGCTTGGCCCACGACGCTCCTGCGTTGTTCCTTGCTCTATCTCATTCACGATCGCGACAGAAACTTGACCATGTCGCCTGTCAGTAAGTTTTCCAGCTACCAGCTTGTTGTACGAGTGATTGTTCCTCATCACAGCATAAGCAAAAGGAGACTTCCCGTTCGCATCTAAATGGCAATTCCAGCTACGCAACCCAACCTACAAGGAAGAATTACTGATTAGTAAGTAACGGAAACACAAGCCCTGGTCCTCGGGAAATCAAACACTAAACAAATTTGGTTAAAATGCATAATCATCACAGAAATCCAAGTTAACGAAAATTGCAGCACCATAAAAACGACAGCATACTTAGAAATGGATTATCAAGGCCACAATAAAGTTTATACTAATTGAAGATCATCAAACATACCGCTTGCGGGTCATTGGTCAGAGCATCGATCAGATCATCCGAACCAGATGAACAGGCGGCCAAATGAAGAGGGGTAAGACCACCTGGCCCAGCGAGATTTGGCTGGAAAATATATTTCTTCGAGCCAGCACCACTTCCACTCACACAGTAGTTGACGAGTAAGTCAACCATACTCGGGGACCTCCTCTTTACTGCCCGGTACAGAAGCTGAATCTCTAACAGTATCCTCAATGACTCGTTCGATAGCTCATCACCAACCAGATTTGTTTCCACTAGCATGTCTAGGATTGTTTTAACTAAAGCAGGCCAGTCTTTTTCAACTGAGAATGTCAGTAGAAATTTAAACCGGACGAGTGAAAAATCCGAACCCCCGAGCATGGAGGAGGCTTTCCTCTGGAATAACCATCCAACTTCATTCAAGAAGTGCAAAGCTGCCTCTCTTGACCTTGGCCGCTCATAATCTTCAATTTGATCTTCTAAACCCATATCAAACTCGGATTCAAGAGTTTTCAACTCTCTGCAGATAGAAGCATCAGCAACTATCACAGGGAAACTGTTGCCCTTGAAACCATTTTCAACCTATTCACGGATATAAACTTACATGTGAATTTCAGCAAAGTTATTTATATTATTTTTTATTTTTTTCACAATAACATAAAATGTAATACCTCGATGAAACAGCGACCTGGAATACCAGTGGAACTTTCATGAAATTTAAAAGTACCCATGTTAATCTCGTCATACATAGTTCCTTGATCAGATAGTCCTATGACTTCCTTTGTCGTATATCCACCCATGAAAGTGCAATGAATCCTGCATAGACTCGACAACTTAATTTCCAGAAAACAAAATAAAAGTAAACACAAAATCACATATAACTATATACTGTCTTTACTTTGTGCCGGGTCTACTCAGGTTTCTACCCTTCAACACAAGAGAGGTTTCCCGACCGCTCACAACAGCCAAAGGGGACACTGAAATCAACTCAGGAGAATTCCACGTTCTCCAGGATTTGCACAGACGAGTCTTTCCTGAACATTCATTTAGACAGTTACGATTAGTTGAAATATAGTTACAACTAAATAGTATACCCCAAGTAGAATCCAACACGATTTAACACACAACAGTCACGAGGCTCACTGATACTCACCTTGTTTATGTGATGCTAGTTGCCTGCCTGTATAAACTAGAAACCTTCCGCTTCTCCAAAAATCAGAATCTGATTGTTGTAACAGATAATTTACACGTTGAAGCAGGTTATCTTCAAACTATAAATAACAGAAACACGCTGCAACAGGTCAGTGCACACACGTCATCATAGACACTACCTTGAACTTATGCAATTCACTTACTTCTTCCCATACAGGAGATGGCATTGACAAGTAGATCGAGAGAACAACACAACCGGGCCTGATATAGCTCTCCATATCTGATGGACTATTCGCAAGCCAATTGTAGATCTGAAACAAAGAGAAATATTATTCTTGAAAACTCTCATATTTTGGTATGCCTTGCCAATTAGGATAACAGCCTTACCTGTGTCCGCAACGCCTCTGGGAAATGACTAGGATCCTTATCAAATAGTTTGAACATTACTCGTCCAGTTCGATTCTGTGCGTGAATAAAGCAATCATGTGAATGCTAGAAAAGACAGGAAAGCTAATTCTCACACATTAATACATCACTAGAATAATAGAGCCTAAAACAGAATAGTTAACTGACCCGAGCATCGGAATTCAAGCTAGCGGGTGAATGATCAGACCCAGAAGATGAAGTGTACCCTGATCGATATGGAAAGTTCTGACACGAGCCACGGTCTACCACTGTACTAGAGCCCATTGACATCTTCTCGTGCTTCCCGGCCTCTGTTGAGCTATGCAACGGAAACAACTCGTGCACAACAGGAGGAGAAGATGAAGGAGATCTCTCTTCCATGGGGTTACTGCTGTCAGAAGAGAAGTACTTCCTAGAAGATGCCAGTTTTGGTGGGCTGCTATTCTCTGGTGAAGACCTAAACAGTTGTAGTGGGAAATTGGGTCTAGTTTCTTGAACTCGACGATTTGGTACTTCGATAAGAGACTGGTAACTGGTACTACTCCTCTCTCCACCAGCTGAAGGGAACTCAGTAGGAGACCTCTTTCGAGAATTGAGGGTAGTCGCTTGGTCAACACGAGTTATCTTACTTTTCTCACCGTCACTGCTATGGCTACTATTCCTTTGGGACAGGAACGCAAGAGCTTCAGGAGCAGACGCTGCCAGAGTGGCCGAAAGCACAGTGAGCAAGTCCATAGTAGACGAAGAAGCTGTGCCTCCATCCAATTTGTTTTCGTGTTGTGAAGACGCTTGGTCTAGAAATTTCTTATTTATCCCCAAATCGGATAATTTGGCAGCAAAGTCAGCCGGAAAAGGTAATGAATTTATCTTACTAAGAAGCTGAAGGAGCTGATCTCTGGCAGGTACAGATAACCCATTGCTAGTTTTGCCTACGATTTTGGATACGCTAGAGTTAGAAATGTTTCGAGAGTATGAAGAAAAGATGAACAATTCGGTTAACCTCGTACCTTGTGCACAAGCCAAAGCAGCTAACAAGTTGATGATGTCCAAATTTCCATTGCCAGCGCTTCCTGGGAGCAACATATTATGCGAGGTAACATCCTCTGGTTGAGTTTTCCTCCTTCGCCGGTTGTGCCCAGCAAGTCTGCGCCTACAACTCCTCTTTCCCTCATCAAACGCCGAGAGGGGGTGAAACCTGAAAATGCCAATAGAAAATTTAGTTATGGTTGAAACTAAAAACGCTACAAATGGGAATCTAATGAAGCAACAAAAAACGAGTGTCAAGAATCCAAATCATGATAATTTGAGCAAAGAAATATAGAAGCGGACGAAAGAGGAGAAAGGGGGTAAACCTACTGCACTGCTGGCAGAATCTCTGCATCAGCTTCGCCACAATAGCTTTAGCGGATTTGCTATGAGCCTCACACACCTTGTGCCGGCGATGATAGTCCTTGGCACTGGACAAATCTGCCTTACAGTTATCAACCTGGCACATGCAGCTACCACTACCCGGGGATCCAGACCGAACCCTCTTGTTTGGCCTAGCCGTAGCCTGCTCCTCAACACAACTCAGCCCCCCAGCAAGGTTCAACCTCACCCTCTCATCGTCCTCATCCTTCTTCCCCAAATCGAGGGGCTTTGCCACAAACCTCACACTGTCCCAATCCCAAACCTTAGGGTTCCAGTCGTCCACTGGAGCAACCATCTCCTGATGCTGCAGATTATGCTTCCGCGCCATAGCATGGGAGGAACAAACATCCTCCATCTCTCAGTTTTATCTCCAATTCACAAACCTATACAATGATACTAGAAATTTAATTCAAATCCCAATTATCCAAAGCTCTCATACAACAAGGTCACACAAACAAATTGCAGATATACACACATTCATGATTCACCCAAGACATTAAAGGAACTACTAAAAACACATAAACATCATTTTCGCTATTTTTTTTATCCGAGAAAAGTACAGGAAAATCCTACTCTAGCCTGGTCTACCCTTCACCCACATCTGCTCTCGGGGTTCAAATCTATGACCTCGAGGAGATGTGAGACGGTGAGAGAGCTCCTCACCATCAGGCTAACCCAAATGAACACAAACTTCATTTTTGTTAGTCCAGCTGAAAATCTACCACTTACCCAAATCCTATTCTAGCTTGGTCTACCCTTCACCCACATCTGCTCTCGGGGTTCAAATCTATGACCTCGAGGAGAGGTCAGACCGCGAGAGAGCTCCTCACCATCAGGCTAACCCAAATGAACACAAACTTCATTTTTGTTGGTCCAGCTGAAAATCTACCACTTACCCAAATCCATACACATTCTCTAAGAAAACACATTAATCACCAAAAAAGAGAGAAATCTGAAATCTCCATACCCTTGAGAAGAATCTGAAGCTGGGCGATTATGAACGAACCCAATTCAGTTCAGCCACTGCTTCAGGCTCGGAGCTCAAATCTGAATTGTTCTTCTTCTTCTCCTCGCTTGCTACTTCAGATTCGAAACTCAAATACTGTCACCTACCAAACCCAGAAACTAAAAATCACAGAAATATTTATTTTTTCAGAGATTAAGAACCTAGTCTGAAGGAGAAAAGAGCTCTCTTTATCTCTCTCTATCTATTTTTTTTTTCTTTTGTTTATCCCAACTGTTTCCTAGCCTCGGATCCAATCAATTATGATGTTTTTTCGGTGCCAACCGCCAGGTTGAAACGGTAAATTAATCGAAATCCAGGGTCTCATATTTGGCTGCCCACGATCTGACGAACAATGCTAGTCATTTTCCACCTGGTTTTGTCCAAAACACTTGAATTTACATCTCTGCCTCTATTGTGACTGCAATTTTAAGTGCATTACCGTGCAACTTAGGTACGGATTCACGACTCGTGATTTAGTGGGGCGTAAGTCGTACTGTTGTAATGTTGCGTTTGGGG
>JAYMSV010000295.1:0-18401 GCA_036897745.1 Erodium moschatum
GAGACGAAGTTTGGCCGGGTTACCTTTTCTATTTTGTTTTAGGAAAAGGTTACACCTTTTACCTCCTCCTGATAGAGTTCTTTTGTATTCGTTAGTTTCGGTCTCTAACCACTTAGGTCTTTCTTCCTTAGAAAGTGTCTCTTTTAATAATTTTTTCGAGCTTATAAAAAAAATATAGTTACTTGTAGCTATCTTCATCAATGAAATTAAAAAAGATACACTATCCTAGTTCTTTTACACATGGTTAGAGGTTGTTGACCCCATCTCCGGGGTTTCTTCTCAATTTTTTGATTCAATTGTTTCAAAGTTATCACAAAAATAATGACTATACCTTGTTAATTTGGTGACATGTAAATTGATCTTGAAAGGCTCTCCACCAAGCCCGCCAAGTAGCGAAGAGAGAGACCCTTTTGCTTTGTGAAACGACAAGGTAGGAGACAAATACACATGGAGAACTCAGCAAAAGAAATATATATGCAAGTGTACTTGCGACATGTTCTCTCGGAGTGGGACTAAAACAAGTACTAAATTCACTGTGAGTGAGTTCATTATTTTATGCTTAAAGTATTAAAGTATTAAGTGTGTGCTTTACAAGTTCAAGACAGACCATTTTCACCCATTCTATAGCAAGTTTGACAAAGCACATTGGTGAGTGAGACCATGTCAAAGATGAATGTGATATTGTAAAAATCTCCGTCTTAGTTTTGTCTGGACATCGTCTTGTCATCGATTTTTACAATATTGACCTGACATTTTCAAATCTGCTTGGAATTGGTTATGATCGATCTTTCTCTGGCCTATTTCATCCCAGTGTAGGCTCATATAAAAAGTTTGGTCTCATACCATTAACAAGATCTCAAGAATATGTTCTTTTTTTCTAATTGGTTATATGTATTAAGATTTAAACTCATCTTGTTTATCGTAGAAGTATGAGATTATTAGGGGTGTTCTCGTGCGAGTCAAGAGTCTCACACCAAGTGATTAAGGGGCAAAGAAGTGCTAATATAAATATACACTTTAGACTCGTGACTTAAAAGGCTAGCTTTTTGGTTCAACTCGAGTTGTCTATGTGTCTATTATGAGATTTTTGTTGTGCGACTCTTTTCGTCAAAGAGCCGATTCTCCCCAACAATAATATCAGAGCCTGGTTTATGGACTCTACTAGAAAACGGGCGTGGTAAATCTCCTAAGACAGGGAACATTTGAACCATGATCTATGTCATTGGATGGGGGTGAGCCTAAATAAGACGAAATGGGCATGTGAGAAATTGAGTAGAACATATAAAAATTAAGTTTAATAGAGCTAGTCACAGCAATACGATGAGACACAATATGGAAACTCGTTTCTCAACGTGTTCTTCCCTATTAAAACCCGGTTCTCCCCTACATGAGCCACATGAATTTTCGACTTGGATCTAAGATTGATGCATATATATTCTACTCAATCATACTCTAATAAGTTCTCCTCGGTCTTTCATCAACCCGATAAATCCTAACATTATTAGATCACCGTCATCAGAACTAACAATCGTTCACTGGCTCATTTCATCCTAATTTATACCGTCATCATTATAAGTAATTAACAATCATCATTCTAAGTAACATTTCATCTTGATCTACATCACCATTGTCACAAGTAACAGTCATAGTTCCATATCAATATTTCAATAGTCTCGGACGTCATGAGTTCAAGATGTATATCTGCACACCGTAAGACTTACAAAATTGTCTCTAATATAGATCATTACACATATTATCTCTGTTTGCAGAATCCAGAAGCCCCAGATCTTCTCACAACCTGGAGACTACTTGAAAACAACAAACATCAAAGGATTAAATAATTACAAGCATATATTCTTCTGAAACCCAACATCTCTCAAGCAAAGATTTATACTTTATTTCCAACAGAAGAAAGTAAGATCAGAACCATATATATATTTGTTCATGTACCAGGTTATTACAACAGAACATGCACATGATGGAGATGTACAAATTAATTAACATTGTTTTGGAAAAAGTTTGAAGATCTCTTAGAGATCTATCTGGAGAAAAGCTTTAAGTAGTTGCCCATGATATAAACACTTTGCTCAATAATTCAAAAAGGTGTAGTGATGAAAAAGTAGAACCAAACCAAACCCAAAGTACAGACATAAGCTGAGCACCAGGTGGTCTGAATCTGATCATCAAACTTTATCACTTGTCAGAAAATCCACTATGAGATCCTAAAACTCCACATACAACACAGAGATAGCTGCATGATGTATATATTTGGGGGTTACAAAAAAAACACAAAACCCTAAAACCCCATTATGTTCTTATTTGCAAAAATGAAAGAAGCATAATCATCAGAAGAAACCAAAGAGGAATAGGGTTCATATCACCTCCTCGGTTTGTTATACTGTCGTTGGTAAGACGATTAGGCATTTATAAAACTTCTCTGATAAAAAAAAAACATCAGAAGAAACCAAAGAGGGATAGGGTTCATATCACCTTCAAGGCTTCAAAAGTTGAAGCTGTGGATCAGATTAGCCATTTATTGCTGCTGCAGCATCATCAAGATTCTCATATATCTATATCCGAATCGAAACGATATGTGAATCTTGATGATGCTCCATCTGCAAACACTGACTGTTTCATGTAACATACATAGATCTTCATCATACACCATGCAAACTCAGAGAGAGAGAGATGAACCCCAGAACCCTAAAAGACACACACATGGTGCACACACCACCAACCCTAAGAACCCATCAAATAAACAAATGGGCAAAGCAAGGATTAATATACAATAAAACAAAAGCTAAAACCTTTGAGATGATTAAACAATACCCACTAAGCTATGGTTGCCTAAACCCAGAGCCAAACACAAGACAAGATAGAGAGAAAGAGAAGGTGTTGTTGTGAGTGAGAGTGAAGAGTATAAATAAACATATATATATAGAGAAGAGTGAAGAGTGGTTTAGGGTATGAAGGCATTGGCATACGTAGACACTACGTAGTCATAAAGAGAACAGTTACACATCATAATCAAAGGTACCATAACTTACCCAAATATTTAATACAGTCTGTGGTAACATCTTTGCCAGAGAAGGGTAGAGAATAATATCAATCTAAGAAAGGAAAGTGAAGACTTATGACCTCAACAACACCCACTAAGACTCAACTTCACATACGTATGCTTACATATATAGGTCTTGATGAGATCAAATACAAACATTTTTTGAAATGCAGATACATGAGCATATTGAGGTGAAACCCAAACTAATCAATATGTCTTTTAGATCAATAAACAATTCATATTTTTTTTTAAGAGTTTTCATAATAAAAATAAAATCAAGTTGATGTGTAAATAAACTTTACGTTATTAATGAATTTTTTTAATATGTGTCATCTGTTATCGTTGATCTAATTAAAGACACAAAATAGTAACAGCCTCGTCAAGAGGAATGATAGGTCCTCATGCTTTAAGGACTGGCCCCGGGAGGGGTCCTGGTTCAAGCTTTGACTCCTTCTACTGATGCAGTTCTTGCACGGGTCTTTGAGCAGGATTTCCAGTACCACCTTCTTATCCCCCACCTTTCCTTCATGCCCGTGTGGCGCCCCAACACCGTCGGTGACGGTTAGTAGTACTTTAAGAACTGCGAACTATCAGAAAAATACGGTGATAACTACAAAACTGATCTTTCGTCTCAAAAACGGACTAGTCATAACTTTTGTTTTCACGTACATATTTGGTTGAAGGTCAAATCCCATGTACTTGTTCCTTTTTGGAAGGCAAAAAAACCGTTAAAATTGGTGGTTATCTCAGGTATATACCCACTTTTTCGGTAGTTTTTTTGTTCCAAAATAAATTTAACGGATAAATATATGAGGTTTGACCTTCTATCAGATATATACGTGAAAACAAAGATAACAACATATCAAATTCTGACTTATTAACATTTTACCGGATATAGTTTTGTACTTACACTCCTACGATAGATTGTGCACCACATCTCAACAAATTGTTTCGATTATAATCTGACGCCCGCAATGTGTTCAAATTTCTTATGAGCAAGTTTTGAACTGATAATATATCATTATCTATAGCAATCGTATAATATTTTTCAATTGTTCCTACTTTACTCATTAAGAATGGTTTGCAATTAATGTATATACACATTAATAAGAATCATCATATATACATGCCCCACCACCATGTATATATATATCAAAGGTCTATCATTTCATATGTCTAAACCTCTTCGCACCTGCTTCCTTATTATCATCTCTCTTTTGGGTCCCTCTCCTGAGTTCTTACCTCACCAAGGATTGACAAAGTCTTGTTCTTTTTAAGCTCTTTTGGTTTTTGATGTCTAGTCTAGTCCACATTATTTTATTTTAAAGAAATCATTAAAAAGTCTTTTTTAATTTCAAACTGAAAGATCGATATGTTTAATTTTTTAATATATCGCAATTAATTATGTTAAAAATAAACAAAAAGTTATACTTGAAAAAACATTCATTTGTATCTCTATTTTTCATATTTTTTTAAAATATAAAAATTCAACTATATTTTTTCTTCATATTTTTCAAAAAAGTATATTAGATATTTTACTCAAAGAATTAAAAAAAAATTCACTCCAATACATTTTTTCCAAATTTCATCTATTTTTTCATTATTTTTATTTTTATATGTTTAAATTCAAGGGTGAAATGGACTATTTTCTATAATAATAAAAAAAAAAACAGTTATCGTTATGTAAGAGAACTTCTATGTCATTTCCGTTAAATATAACTGATAATGTACCCTAAGAAAACATTTAATGTTGGTTTACACCGACGAACGGTTTCATTTTAAACATTATTTTCTCGAATCGGATACTTAAAATACTTTCTTTTTTGCTCTTTTCACTTTCATTTCTCACCATCTCATTACATTTACTATTTACCATACGTGGTTTTGAATTAACTGGCAGCGCATCGAGGCATACAAGAAGGTATATTTTGAGAGAAGTGATATGATACGAGAATATGTAAGTACTCAAAGATATATCTGGGTACAGTTGTTGATGATGATGTGATATTGATGGAGATGGTGAAAGTGTACTGAGATTAATATAAGAACGATAGAGAAAGAGAGAGACAAGCGTCCAACACGGGCAAAGGGAAGAGCCATTGCCGGTACATGTACATGACCCCCCTCCCACATGACATCGTCCCTTACATTGCTATTGATATAATACCTTCACATTTCTTTTTGGGTTAATTACATATATATATTTTTAAGTTTTCCGAAACAACCGATGCCTACCCCGAAGTTTAAAATTAACCGATACCTATGGAAGGGGGTTTTAGTTAACAAATGCAAGTTTGAGGTAGATATCGATTAATTTTAAACTTCGGATAGGTATCGGTTGTTTCGAGAAACTTAAGAGTATGTATATGTAATTAACCCTTTCTTTTTTGTATTAAGTCATTGATTTCAAGTTTTTGTTCCCTTTATAGTTTCAATTATATGTGTATATTATAATGAAATATCATTATTTGTTCAAGAGTAAATAAACTTGAGATTGATAGCGTGTAAAACTCTCTCTAGATTGGGACAACTTCATAAATTCTAGTCGATGTTGTCTTTGACGACGACTCTTCTTCTTCCCTCTACTTTTGTATTGTCTCTGGTTAATCTCCTTCATGATATTGGTATTGTTCCTTTAAAGGAGCCTTCATCGATCTACCTCCTGATTTATGGTCGATTTGGTTGATTTATCTGTTTTTGCAGGGTTTCATCAGCAACTTCTCGGCCACCTGAAGTACTCCCTTCCTCCTCCCAAGGGTTATCGCACAGGATCAAGGTGCATCAGGCAAACAGGATGACTTGAGTCGAGATGGACAAAGCGGCCTATGCGCTTCCTCACGAGAATATGATCAGATCCGATAAGTATACACCTGGAATAGCCATCGTTAGTATGATCTTTTTATGTGTACTACTGATTTTTTTCAGTTGCGATAAAAAGTAGTCAGGGTTATTACGATCCCAAACGTTGGTATACTTTTTTACGGGAGTCCCATACTATAGTTTGGATCTTAAAAGATATATACCAAATTATGTATTCGGTACTTCGTATCTTTCTTTATCAATAAAATTGATATCGTTTCCCTAAAAAAACCTTGAGATTGGTAAATCTGGTTGAGCATGTGCTACATCAATGGAAAAGAAATAAGGACCAGTACAGAAAAAAAACATAAAACCTGTCAATAAAAAGTTCATAAGTTCCTCCAACATATGTTCCACCTTGTAGTCCCAATGTGACATGCCCTATCCGTTCGCAACCTTAGCATCGGTCGGCCAACCGCTCGTAACTAAGGTTGACCTTAACCTGGATCCCCTCGTCTCCTATATCGAACAACAAATGTCGGTGAAAGGTTTACACCAACGGGATCCGAACACGAATATGGAGATAATCCCCCAACTCTGGCCATTGGAATCGGCATCAACGTTCATACATGTCATGAGGACGTTCCTGATCTAATATCCTACTTTCCAATCTATGGCTTCGATGAGAAGGTTTGATGCTCAGGCCCATACCTTCATGTGGGAGAACTCGATCACGAGACGTCTTATCTAATGAGTCAAATCTACCAACACTACAAGGGAATGACGAAAAACTCAACGATCCTGATCCTTTTCGTTTTAAATAATAGATAATTTACCGTAAATGACTAAGCAAAATGTTATGTTTCTACCTTTAAGCCATAATAAAAAAGATGGGTTCGATTTCTCTCTTATAATTATTAAAAGAAAGTACACCTTCGAAGAATAATTAGTCAGGTACTTGTTTTCTGATCATCCCTTGAAAATAAACATGAAGGACAATGAAATATCATATAGTACAAAATGGACCCGCCTCAACTTAATTGAACGCCAACAAGGTATCCAATGCCTAAAGCTTATCTTCACCACAATAATGATAGACCCCCACCCCAAGGCCCAGTACTAACAACATGGGCCGGCCCAGTTTCAAGACTCAAAGCAGGCCCAGTAGCACTCTGGCTACAAATCTATTATCCCTAAGTACCCAACGGCTACTTTGGCCCACATAACCAGAAAATAATAAAAGAGACAGCTTGTATTAAAAGGCTGTTCGATTTCGATCCAATTAAAAATTCGACCGTTGGGGGAGGAATCAAAATCCGCTCCTCTAATACCCCTCGTGCCAAATTCGACCGTTGCCAAGTCTTCTTCTTCACTGAACCTCTCCCCAAAAAAACCTTAAGGACCCTCTCTTCTACAGTCAAAGGAGAGACCTTTCCTGGTTCATACCTTCCAATCCACGAAACCCACATCCGTATCAGACCCACAGAGCTCGATCTCACCCGGAATCGAAAAATGGACTCTCCGCAGAGCCGAAAGAGCGGGCTAAATCTCCCGGCTGGGATGTCCGAATCGACATTGCGTTTAGAGAAAGCCTCTGGCTCTTTCCGTGTGGTGTCCGATTTGGCGTCTCCTTCTAAGTTATCGAACCTGTCCTCGCCTTCGAAGTCCTCGTCCTGCAGCGACAGATTCATCCCGTGCCGGTCGTCGTCGAGGCTTCATACTTTCGGCCGCGTCGACAGGGCGTCGCCGGTGAAGGAAGGCGGAAACGACGCCTACTCGAGGTTGTTGAAGTCGGAGCTTTTTGGGTCTGATTTTGGGTCTTTTTCTCCCGCAGGTCAAGGGTCGCCGATGAGTCCTAGCAAGAACATGCTGCGTTTCAGGACGGATCATTCCGGGCCGAACTCGCCGTACTCGCCGTCGATTTTGGGTCACGATAGTGGGTTTTCGAGTGAGACTTCGACGCCTCCGAAACCGCCTAGGAAGGTCCCTAAAACTCCCCATAAGGTATCCAACAATGTTCCTCTCTTTTTCTGGTTAAAGTTCTGTTTTTTAGGCTCTGCCTTTAGATGGGTTTGTTGAGATTGTAATTCGTATTGAATAAAATGATAGTTATTTATAAAACAGAGGATCACATCTAGCTAATAAGATCGACTTTATAGTTTTGGAGCCAAAATCTCTAGACTTCAGGTCACACTTACCTAATATGAATTTTTTGATGTGAAAGACCGACTTGATATAAACGAACTGTTATGTTGATTTGGGTTTGAGCTTATAAGCCTCTTCGTGCCTTAACTTCTACACAAGTCTGGTCTTGTTATGACCCACGTGTAGATACAAAAGAGAGAGCGGTAGGATCTCACATGTTAATCTTTTAGTTGTAGAGTCTGATTTAATAAAAGTGACTTTGGGGTTTTACTTGTAAAAAATGGCTGACCACAAAATGGATTTGAAACAGGTTTTGGATGCACCATCACTTCAAGATGACTTTTACCTGAACCTTGTGGATTGGTCATCACAAAATGTTCTTGCAGTTGGATTAGGGACTTGTGTTTATTTGTGGACTGCATCAAATAGCAAAGTAAGTTCTAAACCCACCTCAGATCTCTCATAATCACATCACTAATCACAACTCAACTTCTATGTCAAAGATCTTAACTTATCATGATCTGGTTCCTCAGGTGACTAAGCTCTGTGACTTGGGGCCTACTGACAGTGTGTGCTCTGTCCAGTGGACCAGAGAGGGTTCATACATATCAATTGGCACACATCTGGGTCTTGTTCAGGTATGGGACGCGGCTCAGTGCAAGAGGGTGCGCTCCATGAGCGGGCACCAGACAAGGGCCGGTGTCTTGGCCTGGAACTCTCGAACCTTAGCTTCTGGGAGCAGAGACCGAAACATACTTCAGCACGATATTCGAGTTTCGAGTGACTATATCAGCAAGCTTGTTGGTCACAAGTCTGAGGTTTGTGGTCTGAAATGGTCTCATGATGATAGGGAGCTTGCATCAGGAGGAAATGATAATCAGGTGTGAGAATCAACCACTAACCTTGTTTAAGTTACGGTAATGCTTGCAATGCTCTTCATCGGTTGATCTGACTCAAGTGCGTGTTGGTGTTGTTGCAGCTCTTGGTATGGAACCAGCATTCTCAGCAACCGGTACTGAGGCTCACAGAGCACACAGCTGCTGTAAAGGCCATTGCTTGGTCTCCACACCAAAACGGGCTTCTGGCGTCTGGTGGTGGAACTGCTGATCGGTGTATTCGGTTATGGAACACTGGCAATGGTCATCAACTAAACAGTGTTGACACTGGAAGCCAGGTACATCCTTGTCTTTCAACTTTTCCGATGTTCATGTAGTTGCTCGAAATCCTAGTACAGAGTTAATGAAAGTTTTCATGTAGGTTTGCAATCTGGCATGGAGCAAGAATGTGAATGAGATAGTTAGTACTCATGGGTATTCCCAGAATCAGATCATGGTGTGGAAGTATCCGACCATGTCCAAGGTAAGAGAAGAGGCCCGTTGTTTGTGTTTCTTCTTCCTAGAATCTTGTGCTGTC
Organism: Erodium moschatum; assembly: GCA_036897745.1. Classification (NCBI taxonomy): domain Eukaryota; kingdom Viridiplantae; phylum Streptophyta; class Magnoliopsida; order Geraniales; family Geraniaceae; genus Erodium; species Erodium moschatum. Next base: position 9,416 of record JAYMSV010000295.1, read on the forward strand.
TGAAAGTTTACCATCTTCTAACTTTGGACTGTCATAGGTTGCAACTCTAATTGGTATTATTTTAAAATTCCTTTTGCTAGCCATGTCTCCAGATGGTCAGGTATTGTATCCTATCTCATATCTCATTCATATGGTGATCATACATACCTGAAAGAGTTTAGACACTCAGCATTTCTTGATGTCTAATCCTGCAGACAATAGTGACCGGAGCTGGGGATGAGACTTTGAGGTTTTGGAATGTGTTTCCGTCAATGAAAGCTCCGGTAAGAATGGCAATTCTGGTAAATTTTGATCAACATATACACAAAACATGAACAAAAGCCTAATTAATCTTATGGTCTTATGTTTCCAGGCACCAGTCAAGGACACCGGTCTTTGGTCTCTTGGAAGAACCCATATAAGATGACCGAGCTATTTGCCAATAACACTATTTATGAAGATGCAAGATACAGAAAGATGATCTTGCGAGTAATTAAACTATATATTATTTACTTGTATATGAAGATACATAATAGAAGGAACACACGTATTGTTTCGACTTGTCTTCAGAAGAAAAAAAAACTGTAGAATATTTGCTTGTGTAATGTAATGCTTGTGTGTTGATTTTCATTGAAAAGCTTACATGAGTTTGGATTACACAAAACATGGAACTTTAAGTTGTAGCTTTAAAATATTCAGACCATTTGCTAAAAACAAACTGTTAAATCTACTACCTATGACTGAAGCAAACCTTGACAAATCAGATAAATCTCTCTCGAGGAAGATCTTGTAGCTTTAGGCCTTAACCATGACGCCTTTCTGAAGATCGGTTTGCAGATTTGGTTCAGTTCTGCACAGCAAAGTGAAATAGTATAAGAACATCCTCACTCTCTAGGAGCTTACTTGCAACAAAGTACCGTTCTCTTTGCTGCACTCTTGTAAATTTGTTTTGAAATTGTAAGTTTAAAAAATAAGTAAAAACAAAAATCCAGAATTTTCACCTATTTTGTTCTTTAGACATACAGAAGAGGAAGAAAATTTAACAGAGATGAAACAAATTTACATGAAATACAACAAAAAGGCAAGTTCGTAGCACTTTTGTGCAATTATCAAAGAAGAGTATAAGCCTACAACTTGCAAAAAGTGAATATCTCAGGGTACTTTTTTGCAATTTTATCCCTTTGCATTAACTCCTCCTACCTTTCACATCCTCGCTCTCTAGAAGCTTGATGACAAGGTGACCTCCGGGCTTAAGTATCCCGTTATTATCTTGGCCTCCATCACTTTGAACATCACCGGTCTGTTGTGCTAAAGCAGCCCCACCAACAGCCAAATCAAGTGCTCGCATTCCTAATTCTAATGATAGAGCTGCATCTCTAGTTGTGATTCCAGAAACTGAGGGGCACATATCTGAGAGTATCACCGAAAACCCCTTCTCCTGAATAGAACAGGATCAGAGAACAATGATATAGTCCGATAAAAACAATGTTTGTATTCTAACAGTCATAAATAACAGATCAAGATTCCCGGAGGTAGTTGAGATAATGAAGTATTGTGTTGTAATTAGAGATAATCACTTTTTGCAGCTTGTAGCCCTCTTCTTTGATGATTGCAAAAAAAATGGACTATAAGTTTTGTAATTAAGGTTCACAAAACTAGTTGAGATTTTGTTTAGGTCATTAAAAGACCATCTCATGCCCAACACTCTTTTGCAGAAACATGGTTCTTTTGGTTACATATGAATGCCAAATAGGTTCAGCCAGAAGAGATTGAATCTATAGAAAGACACTGATGAAACATGTTTCATGATTCCTACAAAACCTCCACAACCAAGTCCGTAAACATATTCGCAATTGATTTGCAAGATAAATGAAATATTCAGAGCTAACATACAATTACAGAAGAGAGCCCCTACAAAAATCACAAGCAAAATATGTTTAAGAACCTGTATGAGCCATTAACCATATGATTTATGTACTTCAATACCTTGGGAGAAAGTGCCTTAACTTCTTGTTTAGGGAGGTTCAGGACATCGGCACAGACTGTTTGAACCCTTGCATCACAGTAAAGAGAAGGAACCTTCACCTTCTGTTCTGCAATGACAGAAATTGTGCTCATTGAAAAGAAATGGGTTGTGGGAAATTTTATAGCTCCCACAAGAAACTTCAATTACTTAAACACAAGGGATAATTGCAAAAAAGTACCCCGAGGTATTCATTTTTTGCAATTTGTAGCTCCCTTCTTCGATAATTGCAAAAAAATACCATGAATTTATCATTTTGTTGCACTTCGTATAAAAATGACGATAAACCATTGGATATTTAAAAAATAATTATTTAAAAACAAAAAAAATCTAAATTTTCATTTCCCTTGAATTTCTTACTTTTTATACCATACAAAAAAGAAGAAAATTAAGGGATATGATTTTCCATTTTTTGTTTTATACTTATTATTTTAAATATATAAATTGTAAGGGTAAATATCTTATACAAATTGCAACCAGGTACTTTTTTACATTATCAACAAGTTGCACAGAAATGAATACCTGAGGTAGTTTTTTGCAATTACCCCTAAAAACAACAAATCCAATAAAACAGAACTGCTAATCACTGAAAGGAGTCAATAACTACAAACAAACACACCTTCACATCAATGCCCACAACAACTCCACCCTTTTTCAATGGACCCAAGCTCTGGCAAGCAACCTGCAACAAATCCAAAACACCATGGATGGCTCAAAAACCAGCTGAATTGAGACAATCTTCAGAACCCAGAACCAAATTTGAGATACAAAAGGAGAAATGGGTAAGCTTTTTTTGTTTTACCTGAAGCCAGGCACCAGGAGCACACCCAAGATCAAGGACAGACGATCCAGGAGTTATGAGTTTGTGCTGCTTCTGAATCTGAAGCAGCTGTTTTTTTTTCAAATGATCAAAAGCAGAGAGAATTAAGAACATAATGAAATGATGGTAAATGTGAGAGCTTTTTGTTCGAATACTTCACCTTGAATGCAGAGCGAGCAACATAGCCGAGGCGCTGTGCCTCTCTGTAGAAGAAATCTGGCCCACTCATCACCTTCAGTCTTCTTCTCTTTGCTTGCTATTCGCAGTTTCTTCTAAAACCCTAAGGGGTTTTGTAACCCGGGTTTTGCTTTGGCCCAAACCGGTCTCCTCAAACCGGTTTAGCTTTATTTGCAATATCTCTATGGGTTTGCTTTGAGCAGTCGTTAGAGTTCTCTCTCATGTCTCCTAAGGTTTGCTTTGCGCAGCTGCTAATCACCGTGTCGTTGATTCCTCCATCACCAACAATGCGTCTTTGGTCTCTGGTCTGACCCCCCTTTGCAACACCGATGCTTGTCGCCTTCTTCTCCTCATTATCAGTCGACATCTCCGTCTCGGATCTCCTCCTCTGAGCGGCCATCGCTGTCTCTTTAACCGCCATTGAAGCCGTCATCGATGTACCCGCCTCCTTTTCCTCCACCGATGCCTAGAGATTGATTGATTTTGCTTTATTTGTTTGGTTTTATGTCCTTTTTGCAAGGTTAATGATTAGTAAGCGGAGATTCAGAACTTTTACACAAGGATTCAAGGACTTTTACCGGGAATCCCTGAATCACATCTATTGTCGTCGCTCTCCTCCCACCAATGTTGTTACTGTCGAGTTCAGGTTCGGTCGCACTCCAAACGACGAAAAGAGTCATCACCATGGGATCAAGCAGCGTTTAGGCATCACCTTGAGCAGTCCTCGTCAGTTTCGTCCCTATGTTACTGATGAATTAGGTTCGGTCGCACTCCACAGAACATGCAGCGATTAAGCAATACCTTGAACAGTCCTCGTTAACTCGTCTTTTTCCTAGTTTAGTTTCAGCATGCCTATATGATTTTTTTCAAACCGTTTCTAACGGCTATATTGTTCTAGATTTTTTTGTTAAGAGATCTTATGAGACTCTATACATTGTAATGACTCTGTTTTACTATTAATAATACCTGCATCTTTGAGTCAAAATAAAAGAGAAGGAAAATCGAGAGAGATTATTTATTATTTATAAAGCGAAAAGTCGTCACTTGAAACAAATTTACACAAAGTGCAAGTTTAGGCATTTTTTGTAATTATCAAAGAAAGCAAAGAGTGAATACCTCGGGTATTTTTTGCAATCATCACTATATTTAAGTCTATATTTCCAATAAATATGAAAGATCTGAAGTTTGAGCTCAATAAGACAACAAACATTTGGGAATTTTTGTCAAGAGTGCTCTTATTCCATCAAATCATTTACAAAGGGCCAGTCCTCTATGCACAAAGAGAAGTCCAGCAACAGATCATGAGATCAGTACTACAGTACACAAACTATGAATCAATTTGTACATTTGTTTAGTTACTTGCTGTTAATGTTGTCATATCCACAACTCCATAGCTAGCTTGTCTAAGCTCCACCCTCAAGCTTCCTGCGCTGCTTTCCATGGTGCTCGGACCAGTATCCATGAGCAGCCAATACTCGGTCCAGAAGCTCCTGTGGCACCGGCTCTCCTCGCCTCTGCTGAGGTGCGATTTTTGCCGTGTGAACCAATGTTTTCCATTTATCCTGCAATTACCCACTAATCAATGTTAATATTCTCAGTACCAATAACTTAACAAAACAAAACATGTATATTGATGAAAATCTCACCTTTAAGTCCACATAAGTTCGATGATATGCATTCTCAAATGCACGTAACTTCACATCACGCCACCTGCAAAGATGAACACATCACTGCAAATCTTAGGATCATTCAAATGATCGCCTTCATTGATTAATGGGATAATCGTGAAAAAAGTATCCCAGGTATTCACTTTTTGCATGTTGTAGCCACCATCTTTGATAATTGCAGAAACAAGTTCCCACAAATTGCAACAAAAAAGAAAGTTCAGGACACGTTTATGCAATTATCAAAGAAGAGAGTGTGCATACCTGGGCACTTTTTTGCAGTCATCCCTCAATTAATCTAATGAAAATTAATCTAACCTTCCGGTTCCAAGTCGCTCAACCGACTTAACCAGTGCTTCGACTTCAGTCACAGAGAAAGGTCTCCTAGTCCTTCGCTGTATAAGTTTCTGGTTCAGCGGACCCACTTCCAGAGCTCTCATACTCATAGCAGGAGCAGGAACCAGAGCTCTGAGACCCAACATAGCATTGTCGGTTATATTGTCAGTATGTGAGGTGATCGATTCATTGTTACTTTCAAGCCCATCTCCCAAAGTAGCCAATGCTATAGGATTTAGTGGAGGAGTTTGAATTGCATTAGGCTCTAATGTGAAGCCCAAATTATCCAGATCGTCTTTACCAGAGATGCCTGTCTGCAGTAAAGTTCTGTTGTCATCTCTAATCTTCTTCCCTTGAAGAACTACACCAACACATAATCCACCGCCTAGGAGGGCCGTCACCGCATCCATAACTGTCCTCTATAGACACAACAATATAAAACATAAGTGAACCGGTGTATGTAGATAACACTTGAACTTGTGCCTTGAAGACCTGGGTTCAAGTCCCAACAACGACACCTCACACCTTACTCTCCACCTACCAACTCTTTGTAGGGTAAAAAGAGGAAGAAAATTAAGGGATGTGAAAATTTGGATTTTTTTGTATTTTACTCATTACTTTTTAATCTAAATTGTTGGGGTAGTATCGTCTTTTGCATACAAATTGCAATAACAGACAAGTTCAGTGTATATATTTTTTGTAATTATCAAAGAAGAGAGCTACAAGTTGCAAAAAATGAATACCTCGGGGTTCTTTTTTTTCAATTATCCCTGAAACAACTGAGGGGAAAAGGTTGCAATACAATACCTTTAAAGAACCAACTGTAGTTGTTTCCGGGACCTCAATGAAGAGCTCTGGTACCGTGAAGGACTTGACACTGAACTTCACTGTACAAAGGAACAAAAGTACCCTTAACAACAATTACGACCATAATCAATCTCCAACAAGTTACTATACTCAATCTCTCACCGTGAGACCCCTTGGAGCGAAAAGATGTCTGGTGTCCCAAGACCGAAGATGATACTTCATTTGCTGCAAAACCAGAACAAATACTATTTAGAAGGAAGTGCCAAATAGTGTAACCTCGAAACCTCAAAGGTAGAGAAAAACCTCCATGGTATGCTGTAGTTGTGCTGCCCTTTTCACCATTCACAACCTTCACATTTGGATTAGACCCACTTTCACTACTTAATCCACCATTAGAAGCCACTACTGAGCTTTGACTACATAATTTCCTCCTCTTACTAACTATGTCATGTTGAGACCTTTGATGCTGGTAAAAGATTTTCCTTTTGTGATAAATGGGCTTCGCTCCCCCGTCTAAACATGGCAACATATATTCCGGTAAAAGGATAAGGATACACCGAAAAGAATTATAATACAAGGCATAGCAAAAGTCAAACATTACCAGTATTGGACATTCCACAATCCTTCGATTTTGGAGCAACTTTCCAGTATTTGGATGTTAACAACTTCCTTATTCTTCGGTCTCCAACACGCGATGGCAACCTAGAAACCTTCATTTTGCTAAGAGGTTTACTATAACTGTAACTTTTTTCATCATCGTCTCTATTACCTAAACTAACACCATTCCTATGCCTAGGAACTAAAGGCTTATCCAAATCCTTTGAACCCCCATAATTAGGAGAACCCGCCTCTATTTTACATACAGAATTTTCAAACTCGGAGTTGATTTGGCAAACTTCAGACTTCAAGCCACCACCACTAAAATCAGAGCTTGCAAAAAATGAAGCACCTGCCAAAACTTCTTCCTTCGGGACAAACTTCTGATCTATGTACTGTGTTTTTATCGGCTTAACATCTTCATGTTCCATCTTAACAACATTATTACCGATGGAAGCAAGCTGATGTTTTGTTTCAGAAGCACGAGTGGAAGTAGAAGAACTCTCACTCTCTTGTAGCAACTTGCCAGCAATGGAAGCCAGTAATTCAAATGCACATACTTGCTTGTCCTCAACCAACATCTTATGTGGACTTCCCCTCTAAAAGAAGGACATAAATCAGCAATTAGTAAAAATAGAGATAAGAAATACGAGCTAATCATGAATTAGCAGCTGAAGCTTACTCTAATTGATCTTGGAGCTCGGGGTATAGTGGGAACTTGGAAGCCATTGGATCCATTATCTAGCCTCTTTCTCATCACCATATCTCATTCATACAAGACAATAACTATCTCATCAACTATAAGGAAGAAATAGCACACCCCGATGCATGTCCCTATCATTAAATTCAAAAACCGTATAATCAGTGATAAATCGTTATGCATACCAAACTAACAGTCAAGATCATATGAAATCAGTCAATGAGCAGAAGTGCAGAACAAGCAGCTCCAATCAAATAAACATCATGAAGATTTCTTTTGCAACTATGTCACTTAGAATTCAAATATAGACAAGAAACACATCCCATATCTGGAATTTCAACCAGCATAAAAGAATTCGGTATCTGGAAAACAATATAGAATGAGTATAACTTAACTCAGGCTGTATAATATAGAAGTTACCAATCTATATCGCTTTTGGAACATAACAATCAATTACTAGTCCTGGGTATTTTAAACAAACATGTACTTAGTTAGAGGTCCAAAACCCGGAAACAAGAAACTACCTTGAACACCTTGACATGATGAACCACAAAACTATCAATAATCCTTGTAAATATGAACACCAATCAAATTCATATCCCCAAACCTTGGTTGCTTTGAGTCATAGGAGATTGTGACAAACCATAACCACAGACTAAGAATCAAAACCAAATCCAATTTTCCCATGATCCAAACAAACAACTACTACAAAGAAAACCAACCATGATCCATTGTTCACAGGCTCCATAAACATCCAAATTTGCAACTGATCTAAACCTTATAAAACCCAGATACCACCAAAGCCAACAACACCATAGCAAAAAGGACGAAGAATGTAAGAATTCTCAAATCAGAAAGCACCAAAACCGGACTCCGAGCAGCCAAAACAAGCCCAACACCGCGATCTGATCACAATCCCGGTCGGAGATTCAAGAGAAATCCAATTACTCAAAAACCCACCAAACATCAAACCCAAAAAAAGTACAAAATTCACCAGAACAGCAACCCACAATTCAGAACGGCACAAGTCAACAGAAATTCAAACCAAAATCATTTTCCCGACAAAACCCAGAACCCCACAAAGATCAAACCCCACAAAACCTCGAATCACACAAAGTAAGAAACAAAAAAAAGTTAACTTTGATTCAAAAGAAGAAAAAAAAAACCCACCTCAATCAACACATACAATGAAAATGTGAGGATTTCCAGAGCAAAGATAAGAGAGAGTGATGGTGGTGAGATGAAATGCAAATACAGAAACAAAGAGATGTAATTAAAAATCTCAACTTTATTCAGTTCGATTGATCTGTGGTCAGGACAAAAACTCTTCCCGCAATAACTCGCGAAAACCACCGAAAAGAAACGGTCGCTTAAACCCCTCGTAAGTCTTCACGGTAAATGGTGACCACACACCGGATCAGACGGTTTCCGCCCGCTCATTTCCCGCCTATTACCGGTAACCCAAAACCCTGTTTTTACTCTTAACCCCTTGAGTCTCGTGGCTTCCATTTTTTATGAATTATTTTGTTTTATTCCATAAGTTTTTTCAAAATAAAAAGATAGGTATTGCCACGTGGAGGCCTATCCTGCGTTTCACCAAACATTTGCCACTTTTGTCGGATATCATATTTGGGACAAAGGAGAATAAGATAGGACAATTTTTTTTTTTATGAAACGAGGACATAGCAATTTTATTAATCAAATGGTAAAACATAAACATAAGATGAGTCTCTGATCCTGAGTTCGAGTATACGTCCGAAATCTCGTAGGTATTCCGACAAATTCGATCCATATTGATGATCGCTTTTGCATTAGCAATCTTGAATAAACTAGTGTAAGTACACGAACGAAGTAACAACCTACAAATTCTACGATGCCAGTTC
>JAYMSV010000296.1:0-18394 GCA_036897745.1 Erodium moschatum
GTCTCTGAGAAGACATAGAACCAGTAGAGGAAGACGACGGAGAAGGATTGAACTAATTGGGTCCGTCGTATAAGAGATGTGTTTATCATAAACCCAGATCGGAGGATCTCACTGAGAACCGGAGACATCAATTTCGAACATTAATATCTCAGAACAGAGCAATTACAGAGCTTCGGATCTGAAAAGCTATGGAGGAGGGAGAGAGAGGAGAGAGGAAGAGGTTGATGATGGGTTCGAGGGGCTGATTTATAGAGAGGTTTGGGCCATTTGGTGGGTCGATTGGGCAAGTTGGGTGGAGGAGACGAGTACAGCTGGTGAGCAACATTGCATTTAGTTTATTCAAGTTGTCGGTTGTTTTTACCTCTCTTTCACCGCCGGTGACGGTTTTTACCGTTGGTGGTTGGTGTAACCGGTGACAGCTTAGAACACATCAAGTTGTAACACAAAAGGAGGGAGACAAGACAACCCAAATAGATAATTAGGCTGTCCACAGTGGTGGTCGAAAGAGTCGCCGAATGTGACAAATAAAAGAGATTCGTTGACTTTTCGGTTCCAATTTTCTCTCTCCTGACGATTCAACGTCCTCCGAGTATGCAGATTCATCGACCGTCGAATTGGCCCCCTCCGATTCACTCTTCTCCCTGTCTCTCTCCTCCCTCACGATTCTATCTCATCGCTCAACGAATATTCTCCTTACACGTATGATTTTGATCGGGTTCGACCCTTCGAATCCGACATTGCACTGCATAATCTGTCGAGTCCGACATGGTTTAGACCCACATATTCGACCTCAAGAATCGACCTCCATTGTGGATAGTCTTAAAGTATTCACAATAAGGTTGGATTCCGCGGGTCGAGTAGGAGGTCGGTCGATTTATGGTTGTCTGGTGGTGAGGGTTAGATTTTGCAGGTCGATTCAACACAAAGTCACCATTATGTCCGTCGACGTTTGAGAGATAATCGAATCATAAATGTCACATTTTCGTCATTTTTAACAAAATTGTCGACAATTTCGACGCTCATTGTGGCTGCTCCTGCTATTAGTTATATTTATGTACAACTTTACATAATTACATTGGTTAAAATAATCGGTTGGTCAATACCTTACGTTCCCAAAATTGTCGCGCTGTTTTGAAAAGGCAGATGAGTGAAGTCAAAATCAGATACCATTCAGATGAATCTTAAAAACATAGGATATCGTCGTAACGATTATTATATACAAGATAGTTATGTAGAAATCGAATATAACTTGATATAATAAGTGTAATTATGGAGTTGTTTTTACCTCTCTTTCACCACCCCTGTGACGGTTTTTACCGTTGAAGCGTGGTGGTTGATCTAGCCGGTGGCATTGAAGTAAATAGACAGCTTAGAGCACGTCAACTTGTACTAGCAAAAGGAGAAAAAGACAGGAACCAAATCCTCAGACGATCTTATGTTTTATTGTTCTGGTTTTGGATGGTCTTGTGGGCAATTGATCATAGCTTTCTCCAGCTTTCTATAACTCAATACAGACACTTTATGGCTCCAGAAGTACCAAAGGTTGAGGTGGGTTTTGCTTATTCAATTATCGATTCATGTATATCATGGGAAAAATCACCGTCTAGATCTGAACTTATAACATACGTTATACGTAACGATTAATTTCGTTCGATTCAAAAATCTCAAACAGCGTCCCCCCTAATAAACATATTGTTTTTTCCCATCACACGACCCATTAGACACATGTAGTCAGGCCTCTGATACACATACACCTCCGCTCCTACCATGGGCCTACCGTTTGAGATCACGTGAGAGGCTGACAAAAGTCAGCGCATCTAACGTATGCGAAAGCGTCAATTTTTGTGATGTGTTTTGTCCCTCCTTGTTGTTCTTTTTTTAGCGATTTCCCATTCCCACTCCGTTTGACATCCGATTTGCCTCGTTCTTGCGCCAATATCTTTCTTTTTATAAGGATTACCGTACGAGATCACGCGGACACGCGGTCAGTTAACAAAAGTAAGTGCGTCCAACACATGCGCAAGCGCCAACTTTTGTGTTGTGTTTTGTCCCTCCTTATTGTTCTTTTTCAGCGATTTTCCTATTCCCGCTCCGCTTGACATCCGGTTTGCCTCTTTCTTTCGCCAATATCATTCTTTTTATAGGGCCGATCAAATGAGAACACGCGGTAAGTTGTCAGCGCATGTGAAAGCGCCACCTTTTGTATTGTGGTTTGTCCCTCATTGTTGTTCCTTTCCAACGATTTTCTTAATCCCGCTCCGTTCGACATCCGATTTGCTTCGTTCTTTCGTCAATATTTTTCTTTTTATAAGGCCTACCGTACTTCGTCCACTGATGCAGTCAATTTCGTTACTAGGGGCCAGTCTCAATAACGTCGACATTCTCTTTCAATGACGATCTTTAATTTAAAATCAGAGACCACCACCAATTTTTTTCATAGATATTGTTATATTTTTGTATCAATATTTAATATAATTTAGTAATAAATATAGGAAAAACCTAGGTGTATAGGCACAAAGTAATCACATAGCCAAACTGGTGTGAACAGGTTAGTTACTTGCTTTTGCAAAGAACAAACCTGGTCCACCAAAGGAGGAGGGTAAAAAGAAAAAGGGATCCAACTTGTATTATTCGAATATGCTCTCATATCTTTTTAAAGTAATATAATATTAATTATAAATTACTTAATATAATATTCATAATCAGTTAGGTCATTGATCATAAGCATTGTATTGAGTCATTTTTATTCAACTATAACAGTCTAACCATATAAATCAACCACTATTGTTTATTGTATGTCTTTGTCTCATCTAGTGTCGGGTGATGATCGATTAATTATTATCGATGAGAGTTGTGATCATCGGACCGGAAACTTCCGGTTTTTCATAAGTCCTCGCTGACACCAACATCTTAGCCTTCAGAAAACCGAGAAAAAAGCAATTGTAGCTATTACGTCGAAGTTGAAGAACATAGGGAACACGAGGAAGAAGAAAGGTTGCGGTTGCGAAGGAAGGGAAAATAGATAAAAGAAGGGTTAAATCAAATCTATGTTTTAAGAGTTTTTGAAGAATTTATCTTTTAAAACGTTTTGTTTTTCTACTTCGTCTGGACCCTATTTTTCCATATGTTTTGTTTGCAATCCCAAATACACCTGACCATATACATAAATATTGAAGGAGGGCGACAAGGTAGGATTTTGGTGTCATTTTTCCGTTTTTCAGATAACTTTACGGCCTAATCATCAATATCTATCACAACCATCCTAATTCTCTTTTTCTTCAATCGACATTGTCCCGTTTTTGTCCTATGTTTCTTATATCGATATTAACCAATACCAATCTTTAGAACATAAACTATGACTTAACATTCAACTATCATGTTAGGATTTTAGAATATAAAACTCACGGATACGATTTCAAACCCTACTATCTAATATGTTTTCTCAATGTACTCTTCCAAAGATCCTCAATCTACATCCAAACCCATAAATGGTTCCCTCAGTGAAGACGCCTGTTATAATATAACTGGTTTACCAACTCTAATTTTCCTGTCCGGTAGAAAAAAAAATGATTCCCTCTAGAAGCCTCTTTAATACAAAACATTGGTTTCAACATAATTGTAATTAAAAAAAGGATTAATTTCATTTCACTACCCTTAAAATTCTTGAATTTCAACTCACTACCCTAATTATTTTTGTGGCACCTCACTACCCTAGAATGTATTCTTTTTCACTTTCATACCCGTCGTCAAATTTTCCATCAATTTTTGGACAGAAAATGGTCATGTGACCCTACTTTTTCTAAAAAAATACCTAAACTACCATTTACATCCCTCCCTTGCCCATTTCATTTTCATTAAAACCCTAAACAACCATTTTCTGATGTCGGGTTGTTTACAGTTATTCCTCAAAAAAAGAATTGGTTTAAGATAATACCGGGCTTTGGCCCAACCAAGCCCGACTGACAGGCCCAACATGTTCTAATCGGGCTTCCCTAGAAAAAAAGCACGCGCCAAACTCAAAATAAAACACGTGAGTTATAAAAGTACACTCAACTAGTACATATGTTATCTATAAATACGATCTACATACGTTTTACGAATATACTATTTTTTTTTCTTGGGTACAAAGAAACAAAGTCAAGTTGACCCTGACAGAACTAAAATCAATCATAGTAACAATAATAAAATTATTAGTATGAAAAAAAAGGAAATTAATTGTCTCTTGTTTTTTGGACAATATCGCACAACGGTCGCTTAGCTGAGAAAATCTAGGTTTCGCTCACAGCTCCGACGGCGACAAATTTCCGAATCCCCAATCCGTGTTCGTTTCCGATCTGCTTCAGGTACTGTCTCTTCTCGATCTATGTCTCTGGTAACAATGAATCTGTAGAAATCGACGCTTCATTTGGTTCAATTTAGGAGAGTTTCACTTAATTTAGAGATTTGGGTTGTTTTGATAGATGGGAATGGAGTTGGAATTGGGGTTGGCTCTGTTTTGGGTTTTGCCCTAAATGGTGTTTTCTGAAATGAACTGTGGGTTTTGTGTAGAGATCTGGAAGGGGAGACCTTGTTTGGTTTCCGGGAAAAAAGTGATAGAGAGGTTTTTTTTTTTTTTTTGCATTTTCCCTAAGTTTCTTAGAATGTTGCTTTCATTTTCTCTTACCCTTTATGAGAATAAAAACATGGGTCTAGCTGTTTAGTTGTGATTCTGGACCAATTGGGCTGCTCATAACTTGTTTGGCATTGTACTATTTACTGCACTATGGCTAAAAGGAGCGATTTTGTGAAATGAACTGTGGGTTTTGTGTTCTGGATATGTACTTCATGGGTTAGAGATCTGGAAGGGGAGACCCTGTTTGGTTTCCGGGAAAAAAAGTGATAGAGAGAGGTAGTATTTTTTTTTTGCATTTTCCCTAAGTTTCTTAGAATGTTGCTTTCATTTTCTCTTACCCTTTATGAGAATAAAACATGGGTCTAGCTCTTTAGTTGTGATTCTGGACCAATTGGGCTGCTCAGAACTTGTTTGGCATTGTACTATTTACTGCACTATGGCTAAAAGGAGTGATTTTTAGGTGCGATATGGACAATTCACTTCTGGTATTGTGCGTAATGGATAGCTAGTTCTTCCGAAAAAAAGCTACCCGAATTCCCCAATTGAATCTATCGAATAATCACTTCCTTGAAATGTTTTTACATTATTAGATAGGGGAAATTTATCGGCTCCATATGTGTAAGTTTCGTGTGAGCTATAACCAGATTACTTTGGTATGTTGTTTTGCAGAAAGTGGTATATTTCCTGGAGTTTCACTGAACAAGTGCTGCTAAGTCTGTTGTTATATATACCCAAGTCGAACTTAACTCTTATTCCATTGAGAAAAGAAGGTTCGATGGTAGAAAAACTGCCTATAAGTCCTTCCCAACGGGAAAATGTGCAAAATAAAGCTAGCATAAGCATGCTTGATGAACCTCAGTGCTGCACACGTAAGTGGTACTTCACAAGGCAAGAAATTGAAGACCATTCCCCATCTAGGAAGGACGGGATTGACCTCAAGAAAGAGTCACGTTTGAGGAAGCTGTACTGCTCATTTCTTCAAGAGCTTGGCATGACGATTAAAGTGTAAGCACGCGGCTATGACACATGTTCCTTTTCTGTTTGGTCAACAGAATAAGATTATTTAGCATCCGTTATTCATCAAATTCATGAGGGATAGTAATGGGTGGTTTCTGTTTTTCAGCCCTCAGGTGACTATAGCAAATGCAATCATGTTATGCCACCAATTTTTTATGCGCCATTCTCATGCAAAAAATGACTGGCAGGTATGTTTTTGGCTAACTCGTAGCATATAATGTGTATGGCATTTTTTGTTTGTTAAGCACCTCTATTGTGACGTTCTGCATCTCCAGGGATGTTGTCAAATTATAACACATATTTCAAATGCATGTGTATTGGTTTTGAAGCAGGGTTTAAATTGTTATAAACGGGAAACTGTACCTATATGAATATGGGTTTTCCGAAATTTGTCATAAAATTCTGTTTTACGTCCTTTTCGTTACAAAGGTGCATGATTGAATGACTATTCTATTTTCTTATATTTATTCTATCTCCATTTACTTTTACTTAGTATGACGGTGCACATTTTGCAGACAATTGCAACTGTGAGCATGTTCCTGGGTTGCAAAATAGAAGATACACCACGCTTGCGAAAGGACGTTGTCACTGCAGCTTATGAAATACTGCATAAAAAGGACCCTTCTGCCCCTGGAAGAATCAGACAAAAAGTATAAAACTTGCACTTGATTGGTTATGCCTTTCATGATCGTTTGTTTACACTAATACTGATCCAAAATTATAATTTGAAGGATTTATTTAATAAGCAGCAGGAGTTGCTCTTACTCGGGGAAAGATTTTTATTGGCAACAATTGCTTTTGACCTTGACATCCAACTCCCATACAAGCCTCTAGTTACAGCGCTGAAGAGATTGAAACTCGGTACTGACATACCTCAAGTGGCATGGAATTTTGTGAATGATTGGTAATGTCTATTTACTTTCTCACCAAGCTTCTTTTTATCCACATCATACTAATATTAACCTATGGATGAACATGAACCGGAGACTGATGGATCTTTCAAACTCTGCTTGTAGGCTTTGCACAACATTGTGCTTGCAGTACAAACCCCATTATATTGCAGCTGGTTCTGTTTTTCTTGCTGCCAAATATCAACAAGTGAAACTGCCTACAAAGAATGGAAAAGTTTGGTGGCTGGAGTTCGATATTTCGCCTAAACTATTAGAAGGTTAGTCATTCATAACTACCCTCATGCCTTAGTCACATATCTATATGGAATAATTGCAAAAAAGTTGCAGTGAACTATGCATGTTTTGCAAATGCTATCGCTGGACTATTTTTTTTTGCAAATCCGCCAACTATTTTCCGTTTGCAAATCTGTTATCTTCAAGGGAAATTAGTCATATGACAGTCACCTGACTTCAATTTTTTGGAAATGACAGTTTTGCCCTTTATTTTATACGTGTTTTGCAATCTGTAACCCTCATGTATACGTGTTTTGCAATTTGGAACCCTTATGTATGCACTTTTGCATGGTTACTTTCAACTTTTTGCAAAAAAATAGCTGGGGGGATGTTTTTTGCAAAAATGAAAAATAGTTCATCGATAGTATTTGCAAAACACGCATAGTTCACCGCAAGTTTTTGCAATTATCCCTGTCTATATTGAACTAATCAACTTATTGTTTCTTGTTGCTAAGTGTGGGCATATCTGAAGCATCTTTGGGTATAGTTGTAGGATTAGATTAGTATCAGTGCATAAGGTGTGAAATATTAAAAACAAATCGAAGATCTAAACTTTCTTTATATTCTTTCAGAGGTAATCAAGCAGATGCTCAGGTTATTGGAGCAGGGCAAAGGACAAACTTCAATACCCACGCGGGGGAGGTCTGACCAACCTACAGCTGCAGTTGCAAAACCAATACTTAGCATCCCGAAATCATTTGTAAACACGCCAATTGATGGTCATCATTGTAATGATAAAGCTCAGTTGAAGAGTGGAGACATTGTCAATATTGCCACTTCGGAAGAAGTTTTACCATCGCAGACAAGTGAAAGTGGTAATGCAGACAGTGTTATCGAGGATGGCGATGGCGAGAATCCGCCCGCTGTATGTGATTCGAATCAGAACTCAAGATGTGAGATTGTTTCGGTTGAAAATAGAACAAGAGATTGTGATCAGAACCCGAGTTGTAAGATTGTCTCTGTTGAAAATGGAGCAGAAGATTCGAGTAAGAACTCAACATCTAGCACTGTTGTTGAGAACCGGCCAGAAGCAGAGGATCATAGTGTCGGTGCTTCACATAAGAGCTCCAACTCCAAGCCTATGATCGATGCTGCCCGGATCAGAGAGGCATTGAGGAAGAGGAAATCCGAAAAGGCTACAAATAAAAAGGCTTTTGAAGTGAAAAATGATGATGTGGATATCGAAACCTGGATCGAGAGAAGGCTGGAGAGTGAAATAGAGCTTGAATCCGCCACTTCAGATAAAAGACAAAGGATAGGGTTGTGAGATGATTTAAAACTTGGGGTTGAGTTTCACCATTTACAAGCTCCTTAATGTGAAACATTCTTCTTCAGGCTACTAATAGAAGACACTGTTGAAATGCCAAAACTGATTCTAGTAATTCATTTATTCGATGATCACTCCAATGTTGTGTTTCAATGCCCGTGTTTTACATGTATATTACTGTGCAGATAAGGTGTAAATGTGCCATTGATGTGCTCTTTGTAGCAGTTTTCATTACATCTGAGTTTGATTTACTACAAAAACTTCGCTTCTGTTTTGTCTGAAATATATTTGATGTCATATAAGGAACTGTTGTGTAGAAAATATTGAGGAACTGTGTGGGATTGCATGTTCCATATGAGTTGAGTTATGTATATAATATTGTACAGGTTTTGATCTTTTACGACAAATTGATACTCTAGTATATGTTATTACTGACAGAGTTGTGTGGTTTTGTATTGATTTCAGGTCTACCATTCTCATCCCAGAAATAGCGTTCCACTTTCCAGGTACACACTCTCCTCTCCAACCTTATCATTTTGAACTGTAAGCACTTAGGCTACAGTACTAGGGGAATCCACAGTAGTAGTTGAAACAGAACATGTGTAAATAATTTGCATTCATTTGATTCTGACTTTTTGCAAGTGGTTCTCTTCTTATAATTGCAGAAATGTGCCCTGAACTTCCCTTTTTGTTGCACTTTGTGTAAATTTGTCTCGAAGTGACGATTTTACCATCGAAAATTTAAATTTAAGAAATTGTAAATAAATAAAATCCAGAAATTTAACCTTCATTAATTTTCTTCATCTTAGTTCAATACAAAGAGGAAGCAAATTAAGGGAGATGGAAATACTGGATTTTTGTTTTGTTTTTTACTTACTATTTTTAAAGGGTAAAATCGTCGTCTTGAAACAAAGAAGGGTACAACTTGCAAAAAGTGAATACCTCAAGGTATTTTTTTTTGCAATTATCCCTAGAAATTACAGATTGGAACTTGAAAAGTGATCTCAATAATCAAGATCGTCTAATATGGTGTGGCTCAATCTGTGCCATTCCTTTTGGCCAATCTTGCACGATATGCTTGTGGAACAGCTATCTATAGGAAGAGTAATTAGATTACTGGAGGAGCCACACATGACATGAACTCACACATATAATATATATATGTATACACGCTAGTTGGAAGGTTGAGTAATAGTGAGTGGGAATGACCCTCTCTGCCTATTGGCCTCAGCTTGGCAGGGCATATATTCTCTGATGATTTGTCTTCTTCTCAAGACTCACAACTTTAAATCCTCTGCTACTTTTAGGACCTCTTGCTTTGTGTCTGACTTCAAAAGGGGAGGGGTTATAGTAAGTTAGTAACACATTGTCACCTTTCGTATGAATCAGAAACACATGGATTTACACAGAAAAGGTGATGGTTTTATCACGAATACACTTTCACCTTTATCATTTGTTTTCTGGGACAAAATGACTCAAATTCGTGTGTTTTTATGATAAATGAAAGGTGACAGTGTGTTATTGCTAAAAAGCCTCAGCTTTACCGTGTGTATGTTAGAAACAAAGGTCAAAGGGGGTGTTAATGAAGTTACCCCAAAGCTATAATTATTGAGTCTTTTGACCATGGAGTTGACTGGCTACGACAACTTAGAAAAGGAATGTCGATAAAGTTTTCAATCATGAATGTTCATGCTTTTAAGCTATTAGGATTCAGGAACAATAATGCTCGCAAGAAGCTTCATTATTGGTGTCTTTGATTCTATTTTCATGCACATGCTATCAACTTTGTTTTGTCGATTCAAAGCATGGATAAATTAGAAGGGTCAAAAAGATCATGAATTGATCAAATTCACGAGTCACTACTCTAACTAAGCAAGCACTGAGATATCGATCAGGTCAAAGAAACCATGCTCTCTTATTTTCTGTCAGCTCCTGCTATGGGCCAACATGAACATCTGAGGAACATGTTCATGATGTGGACGAGGAGACATGGATAAAACCTAAGAGCTTTTTGCCACTGAGTCACTGACTCACTTCTCACTCAGCCTCGGATTTTTGACCAGCCTTTTAATTCCCTCATCAAGTAAGTAAATCTTATTACATCGCAATAATGCATGACTCATATTGTTTTATGAGAACATTTATACTAGGGATAATTGCAAAAAAGTACCCTGATGTATTTACATCGCAATAATGCATGACTCATATTGTTTTATGATAACATTTATACTAGGGATAATTGCAAAAAAGTACCCTGATGTATTCATTTTTTTGTAACTTGTAACCCTCTTCTTTGATGATTACAGAAAGTACTCTTGAACTTGTCTTTCTGTTGCAATTTGTATGAAGATGACAATTTTACCCTTGCCCTTACCCTTTAAACTTCATAATAATGAGTAAAAAACAAAAAAAAATCCAAAACAAAGAGTAAGAAATTTAAGGGATATGAAAATTTGGATTTTATGTTCTTTGATTATAATTTTTTGAATATAAATTTCCAACGGTAAAATCGTCATTTTGAAACGAATTTATGCAAAGTGCAACAAAAAGACAACTTCATGCATTTTTTTTTTGCAATTATCTCTTTATACTGTAACATTGCTGTATACGGTATATAGGTTTTGCTGGAGGAATCTTTTGAGAAGATTCATGAAAGTTACACAAATTACCAAACAATACATATATAATGAACATGCAAGTATAAAACCTGATGTAGAAACAGCTTTTGTGAAATGAATCTTGGAAGGTAGTGAGGCATGGGAAATACATTTATTTATATATATACACATATATAGATATATAAATGAGGAAAAAAAGTGACAAGGTATAAAGGAGAAGCTATATATAAATAGTAAAAAGAAGGTAAAGCAAAGTTAAGGAGCTGCTTGCCCATGCTCTGTGATCTCACATTCTCCTATCAGCTTTTAGTCTGATGTGAACTTTTGTGGGACATATTATTATCATATCAAACTTGTATATTCAAATCTTTTCTCCTTTTTCCGTTTAAGATCGATCGCATCGTGATTATATTTTCTATGCTAACACGTTTTTTCATCGTGTGTGTTAGGAGAATGTTCGATGTTCAAAATTCATGTCTATAAAGCGGTCTTCATTTACATTCGATATTTGTAGTATTTGATTTGTATCGGGTATCTGAATTAAACGACACTGATGATTTGATTAGGGAACTAAAAAAGAAGGAAAGTTGGTGAAAAAAAAGGATGAAATAACAGGTGTGTTTCAGAGTTCTTTTCGTGTAGAGAATTGCTATGTTGGCCACTAAAGGGATGTATGATTGAGATCGCGATTTTAGACCTTTTTTACTTATCATAATGGTTGTCTTGAATTTAAGAAAATGGGAAATAATTAAACTGATTAATTACTTATTAAGCTTAATAAAACCCTTTTGGAAGTTAAAAACGTAATTAATGGGAGCTTTATCCTTATTCTGAAATTATTTTTAATCCCCAACAACACATCGTTTATGGACCGACCAAAGAGCAATTGCAATTTGCAAGTGAAGTACTGACACAAAGGACATTATCTATGGAAAAACAATTAGTTACCATAAACTAATTAGCTCAACTGAAGCATTAGATCAAGTAGATTTAACGGTCCATAAATTATATAAGTTATGTTATTAATTTAAAATTCGTATATTTACATATGTTCTTCTAAATCTGAATCATGTATTAAACATAACTCGGATGAATTCTTAATTTGTATTATAAAGAGATAATTATAACAGTTTGCAATAAATTATATGCGCTTTGCAAAAACTTACGGCGAACTATTATTCATTTATAAGTTAACGGATTTAGTCATGTGACAGTTACATGACATAAGCTCTTTTTTTAGAATGACAATTTTACTCTTAGTATTATACGTGTTTCGTAATTTAGAACCCTTATGTATGCACTTTTATAGAGGTGCTTTTGATATTTTACAAAAAAAAAAATTAAGTTCACCGTAAGTTTTGCGAACACGCATAGTTCAGTATAAATTTTTCATAATTATCCTTGTATAAATTATGGTTCAGCTCACGAAAGCTAACTTCCATTGCACGACACTGTCGTGAAATCTATTAAAAATAAGATAAATCAATTAATTTATCATTCTTCCTAAAAATCTTGATTGAGCAATGACTTGTTAAAAGTTTAATCACTCTCTAGTTTTACTATAAACTCTATCTTCTTCTTGGGATTTCCAAGAGCCCTTTTCTATTTTCATTTATAAAGCTTCTCTCATTTTTTATATTTCTACTACTTTATGATTCATCATCATGGAGTCCCCAAACCTTCAACACCAAGATTTGCACCTTGGGTCTTCTTCTTCAACATCTCCTCCTCCTTTACCAATTCCATCTTCTTACAGCTATGGAGCTGCTCCTCATGAAACCAGCCATGCCTGGTCTTTCCCTAAGAATAATCTTTTCCTGTAAGTACTATTAGTTTCATCTTCTTCAAGTTTTTTTGTGATTTGGGTATGAACCACATCAATCAAAAGCTTGATATATATGTTTTTATACATTTTATTTTTTTATCAGCTGATTTTGTAGATATTTTTTTGAGTAAAATCTGAATATATTATTACAAAAATCAGCTTCCACAAAACCAGCTAAAAAATTTGGTAGGACATTACAGTCAAGGTTTAACTCAGCCCAACCATTCGTAAGTTTCGCCAGCTCGTGTGCCACTTTATTTCCGAGTTGGTAATAGTAAGCACCTTTAATCCAAGACGAGTGAAAAAACAAAGAAATACAATCTAACGGAATTTCCTCAAACAATTCTGATTTAGGTGTTGTATACATTGTAGCTACTATTTTCTTCCTATTTTTGTGTTAATTGGGTTCATAGAAGTGTATATATTGGTTCACACATAGTAAATAACATGTAGATTTAGTATATTTATTCTCTTCTGTAATAATATGGCTAGGTGATGGTCACAATAGCATAGGATAGGCCCAACTTATGATATTAGTCATGTTCTTTTTCTTACGATAAAAATCGTCTATCTGGATTAGTCTGGTTGTAAAGAGCATTTTCATAATCTCATGTTTGGAATCATTCTAACAATATCATGTACAGGAACACTAACTTGGATCCAAGTTTTAATGGAGCTACGACCTTCAACAGGAGTGAAGCACGAAATGACGATTTTACCCCTCACCACCACATCTCCATGACCCAAAACTTGCGTTTGAAGGAAGAGCTCTCACTTTCATCAGCTCACTCTAATCACTTTCCCAAGTTTACTGAAACGCTCACCAACGTTGATCTTAGCGAGAAGCTATTGCTCAACACCATCTCAGCCTCTAGCTTCCACTTCAACGGCCACGATCAGCTCGGGGACCACCGGCTCTACTCATCATCAAACCCTAGTATCGGTAGATCATCGAGCTTCAGCCAGATTTATCCGACTATAAACGTGTCGAGCTCGAGCCAACCCGGTTCAGCAGCCGAGTTTTCGAGCTCATCTTCTTCGTTCAGATTCGATCCGGAACCGGTTCAGCATAGGTCTTCATGCAGTCCTAGTAAAGTTCATATGGTATTGAGTTCTACCTTATTAATTATTATCACTTGAGTAACTAATAATGCAGTAGATATGAGTCGGGAATGAAATTTTCATTATCGACCTATTAAATATTGGGTCGGGAATAAACTTTCATTCCCGACTCACAAAATTCTGGGTCGGTAATAAATGTTTCATTCCCGACTCATATTTACTGGGTCAGTAACGAAGTTTCATTCCCAACCCAGTAGAAGTGAGTCGGGAATGCAATATTCATTTCCCACCCAGTTTCGTAATTGGATCGGGAATGAAACTTCCCTGTATAGTGTTAATTATAGGGATAACTCAAATACGTACCAATCATGAATCATATGTTTTTGCATCCGTTATAACTTTGTCAGATTGACGGATTTGCAGAAGCTGCTTTCCGTTGCTTGTGTTTTGCAAAAATCAACCGTGACGGTTCGGTTTTGTAAAAACTAACGGTTTTTGATAAAGTTATAACGGATGCAAATAAAATATATATATTTTATCATTATTTTTCTGAAGCTACAAAAATACGCAAGTATAGGATTGGTATTTGTAGTTATCCTTTTAACTATATGGGTTCTTCATTTTTCTTTTGGTTCATGGAAAAAAGTAGAAGGAAATAAAGAGAAAGTTCAAACCCTTTTAAATATAAAAGATAAATGGTATTTAAGCTTTTAATTTGGACATCCCAAAAGAAAGAAAAAAAGCTTTCTTTCTGCAACAGTATAAGAATAGTGTATAAAGCCTTTATGCATTATGGGTCTTCCAATCAATAAATCTAACTATATATATGATTTTATGAAGGTTTGATTATAAAAATAAATTTGGAATTATGTACATTTATATATCATTCATATAATTAATGGGTTCTTTTAATTATATGAATCTTCCTAATTTATATTAAAAAAGATAATTTTGACCTGAAGCACATTCTATATGAGTTCTCGGGGTGCTGGGGGACCCTTAGGGGGCCTATCCTCCGAGACCCGGAGCATCGGATGCTGGGATGTCCCAGAAAGCCACAACGAGCACCCCAATATTTTTTTATTGTTTTATTATATTTTTGTTTACAACACTTTATTTTGGACTTGTTTTACTTTACCTGTCTTAGCTTGAATAATTATTGAATTGTGATAGGAGGTTGTCCTCAGTTAGTGTCTACGATAAAAAATAGCCTAATTTTTACGGGTCCAAGAGAGTCGGATCATCTACGGAAGGCTCGGACAATATTCTGGTATCCAAGGCTTTGACCCTATTTTATAATCCTCTGTTTGTATTAATGCACGCCTTTGTTTGCCGTTTCAAAAACATATATGCATATAGCTCTCTTTTAATAAAGTAACTTCGATTGATACAAAGACTGAGCTTTACTCTTTTTTCTGCTTTACTCTGATGTGAAGAGAGCAAGCTCCAGTTTCGTCGAACCATCCCATAAGCCCAAAAAGGCAAGGTTTTCGTGTCCAACCTTAAAGGTATTCCAAAAACACAAGAAATCAATAACATGTAATCTATATATAATAAAGGCTTTTTAGTATTTATATTAAACTTTGTTTACAGGTTCGAAAAGAGAAACTAGGAGATAGAATTGCAACTCTTCAGCAGCTGGTGGCACCCTTTGGCAAGGTATCGCTTTTAGACATACTGAACGATAATATTTTAGACTCTGAACGAAATAGAAACGGTCCAATATAATGTGTAGAGACAACAAGATAACACCAGCAAATAAAGTAGTTATTGTCTCATAGTCGAACTTATGATCTCCTATATATGAGACAAAGCTTCTGACGTTGGGGTGTCCCCTAAGGGACAAGATTGAGTTAATATATTATGAGTAAATTCTATTTCACTATTCTTTTTCATATTCCATTTCTACTATCTTCAGTTTTTTTTCTCACCTTACTATCTTAAATTTGAGATTTTGGTACTTTAGTATTTATCGTTAATTTTCTGTCTATTTTTCCATCAAAAAATGATCATTTCCATCCAAAAATAGACAGATAATTAACGGTAAGTACTAACGTGTTAAAATCTCAATTTTAGGACAATGAGGAGAAAATTTTATTTAAAATAATAGAAATGGAATATGAAAAGATCAAAGTAATAAGATGGAATTTATCCGTACATTAGTGTAATAAATTTCGACATTTATAATATATTATATAGGGGTTTTTTCTTATCCTAATAGATCCATATATATGAATCTCTTGTAACTATTTTAATCGTTGATACGAAGCCAAGGAATCGCTTTTTGGTGTTCTTGTTGTTGTCGTCGTCGTTTTGTTTCTAAATTTCAAAGTTGAAATATTAATGGAGGGATTGGAAAATGTTGGGAATGTTTGCAGACAGACACAGCATCCGTATTAATGGAGGCTATTGGATACATTCAATTCCTTCAAAACCAAGTCAAGGTATATATATATGTTCCACTCTTTCTCTTTCCCAAGAACAAACATATTGTTTTATTTATTTACTCTCTCTAGCCTTTTTAGCCGGGGCACAGATTCCCAAACCCTAAACCTAACCTATTATTTAATATATGCTTAAGTCCGACTTGTTTAAGAGGCTGACGAATAGCTGAACTTGTTGTTTAAGCTAGTGTTTTGATTGATATCCAAAGAACTATAATTATCTTCGGCATGTAAGAGTATCAAGAACCATTTTAGTCAGCGCTGGTTGAGAGGGGCTGGTGGAGAGAATAAAAATACATTTCTTTTGGTGATAAACCAGTAAAAAAAATTACTAACCTACAATACTAGGAAGTAAGTGGTGGCTGAGAGGGTCTTTTCCTTCACATTTTGCTCTCAGCCGACGCATGGGCTCGACGACTCGGTCAGCGTCGCTGCTCCCCGCCAGCGTCTCTCAGCCAGCTCGTCGATCAGGGTTGTAGATGCTCTAAGTCGTATCGAGCGTTGGATTCGAACTAAGAGAAGTAGAAGTCCATACTTACTATTTAAAATGGTGTTTTGATTGAAATCTATTCGTTGTAAGACTTTGACCCATGCAAACCGGTATATAAAAACGATGCTTGTATCATGATGATAAAGAGGGATGTAGAACTAATGGGTGGACGCACTAATATGTTTATTAAGTGGGTAATTTGTCCATATATACACTTTCGATGTGAGACACATACTTCAACACTCCCCTCACGTGTAGGGCTGGACATTTACACGTGGTCCATAGCAGGACTGGACATCTGCATATGAACCGGGGACCACATGATGGAGATGACAAAAACAGACCGTGGATCAAACCAGGCTCTGATACCATGTAAATGTCCAATCCAACCCAAAACTCGAACTAATAGGTGGAGGCACCTGTATATTACCAAATGATCAACTTATCCACACACTTTTGATATAAAACACATGCTCCACCCGCTGGTCAAAACATGCATGACTTCAATATCATATTAAAGTCTTAATCAGCTAAATGTTTGACACGTGACGGTAAAGACTCACTCATTTTATTTAAACTAGTGTTATGATTGGTATCTATGTCACAACGTCTTATCAAATTAATGAACTATAAATTAACAATTTTTGTATATATCAGACATATGTGTTCATGCCAGACATTTCACTTGATAAAATTATTTATTCGGTTTGAGTTTGATTTTCGCAGACGCTAAGCGTGCCTTACATGAAGCCTCCGCGCAACGAGTCACGTAGGACCATGCAAGGGGTAATAAAAATAAGCGACAAATACTCATCATATATATATGATTATTTTCAACCCTTAATCAATTATGATATCATATACGTATGCATGCAATGTAGGGTTCAAATCACGAGGAAGGAAATGAAGAGACGAGACGAGATCTGAGAAGCCGAGGACTGTGTCTCGTCCCGTTGTCGTGCACGTCTTACGTAGACGGCGTCGACGGTGGTGGGCCCCACGGACCTTGGGCGCCCTCCCCGAGCTCAGGCGGCTCCGTCGATCGATTTTTAACGACAACAAAATATTCATAATCTTAATTTTACGTAATGTGCACATGTTTGGTTTAATGGAACAAATTTGGTCGGTCTGAGAGAGATATATAGGATATGGGACGGACCAAGTTTGGTCCATTTCACAATAACAACACGATTCATTGATGAGGTTCCACACTAATTGTTTGTGTTCCTGATTTGACTTACAATGAACATTAACATATACAAAAAAATCAAGAAAGATTTGTGGTGAACTATATACGGTTTACAAATGTTTAGTCCAATTGAGTTATCCAAATTCTTGGATATAGGATTGTTCAGATCAATACTTTCGGGCTTCAGGTTTGTTTTGGTGGTTTCAACCGGCAATGCATTATTCTCCTGGAGCACAATTCAGAGTATCGATCTTAATCTTCTGGAAAGGAGTCCGCTCTGTCTTAACTTTCCGTTTAGACTCGTTGTACCGCTTTCTTCGGAAGGTATCGCAGTATCACCTTCTAGACAGCCTAGTGAAGCATTTCGGCCAGTGAACTTTTATCTTACTGTCTACTTTCTTCGCCCCATGATGTTGGACTTGTTTTTGTTGATTTTATGATTTATAATATATAGCCTCGTATTCCTGTAAAAAAATCATGATAAATTTTTGTACAAACAAATAGTTTATCGTAAGTTTATGTAGAGCGCGTACAATTCACCGTAAGTTTAAGTTTAAAAATAATCAAAATACCACAAATTAGTATCATTTGAATAATGGAAAAATGAAAATTCATCGTCGGGTTAGAAAAAAACCCGTACCAACTTTAGAAATACTAAGAGCATCTGCACCCGGACGAACCAACGG
>JAYMSV010000297.1:0-18390 GCA_036897745.1 Erodium moschatum
AGTTAAAATGGAGGGTGGTTTGCGTGCGGAACCCGCGGATCCGGTGTTAAATGCCCACCCCTAGTAAAGACTGATTCCACCACTGGAAACAAGATATTCGGTGGGAGAAGAACAGCACAAGGGCCAGTGCTGTCCATGACTGAAACACGTGCCAAAGCTTGTCAGTTTGAAGACTCGTCAGATCTTGAAGACCGTAATAATCACTAATCACACATCATTAATGACCCACACACTGCATGCTTTCACTCACACTCAACTGTCCGTGTACAAGGTTTCGCTACCGTTAGATTAGGATTCATCAACCAGCTCCCTCCAAAACACACGTGGGACCATGCGGACAAGTACTTCAAAAGTTCTGTTGGCGTCATCAAAATGCTTGCGTGGAAAAAGAATATCCTCCGCGTCCCTAGTGCTGCAGAGCGCAATCTGTTCTCTTTTTGAATCTACTATAATATTAATTAATTTAAATGTTTAACCGAATAAATAATTAGTTTGAAATAAAATAATGAGAAGGGTCCTCTACGGAACGTACATTAAGGTTCATTAATTGTGTAAACTAAATATAGTTAGTACATTATTATACAGTTGGTTAATTCAGTACATGTCAGATCTCTATTTAAAAAGCTTAATGGGAGGACCGTGAATGTGATCGGATCACGGGGATG
This sequence comes from Erodium moschatum, assembly GCA_036897745.1. Lineage (NCBI taxonomy): Eukaryota > Viridiplantae > Streptophyta > Magnoliopsida > Geraniales > Geraniaceae > Erodium > Erodium moschatum. Next base: position 666 of record JAYMSV010000297.1, read on the forward strand.
TCATGTGGCAAATTTGAAAACTCAATTAGGCGCTAACAATTGAGATAAACAATTTTGACAAGTGTAGGCATCACTTAAATTCACTTAACCTTCATTCTAACCAAACAACTTACCTCTTAAACACAATATTACCAATCTGATATACTGATGTTTGGGAATAATCAAGATTGATGCTTGTAAATACGGATGAGTAAACTTAAATGAAATAATCAAAATCGATTATCGTCGACACTGAATCTATTGGAATCGGAGTTAAACAAAGCAGGAAAGCCCTGGAAACGTTGAGAATTACAACGACGTCCGTCTCACAAGCCCTAAGAATGTTGATGCACCGGTGGAATCTGATTGACATGCGTGGACCACACGAGGCTCGTCGGGTTTTGGCGGGTCAATAGGTAAGGGAGCCATTTGTTTGTACAACCCACCAACATTAGCTAGCTAGTCCATTTTATGCATCGTCCTCAATCGTACGATTTATGGATTTAGAGAAGATCGTTTGATCTGTTCGAAACGCTTCCTTCATGTCTTTCTTTTTATTCAACGTAGGTAAATGCGATGAGCATTGAATGTCACTCTAATTGCATTCACCGCTTCCTTTTATCCCTTCTCCATAAATTGTCGTTAATGTCGTACCTCTCATCGTTTTTATCACACCCTATTCAGTTTCTCTTCGCCAGTTAGTCAAAGAAACAAGACCGTCGTGATATCTGTTGGTCAAAATATTTGTATTCATGTGGGTGCCCACAGTTGGGGAGCCAGCATTTTCAGTGGGGGTTTCAATTTTTTTTTAATAATAACACGTCACGTTAATTTCTTTAAAGAAATTCAAAAATATTCTAAGAAATTTTAGAAAATACGTAGTAAAAAATTTCAAAATCATTTTTAAGGGGATGCCCCCCCTAGAGTCCTAGACCCATGGTTAATATTTGGAAATAGGAGATTTAGGAAATCGTCTGTGATACCAATGCCTACATCTTTTTAAGTGTATCAGGAAAAGAAGTAAACAATTTTTCAATGTACAAAAACAATATACATTTATAATTAAAAAGTACACACATGACAAAAAAAGAGAGGAGAAAATACAAATAAACGATCTGATACAAATATTATTTAGTAATACACATTGAATAAAATCATAGTCACCATATACGACATGTCGTATTTACTGACACTGTAGTGGGATAAGGAGGAGGATTAAAGTAGAGAATGATTAGTAGAAAACAACAACTTTTAATACGACCGACCACTTAAGGCATTGACGATACGATACAACAATATTTACCAAATAAAAAGGAAAATAGAATTTGAAAGCACATGCAAAAGCAAGGTAACCGTTAAACGTAGAGAGGAGGGAACGGGACTACACATCTACAGAGATCGTACGGCTATAATGAACTAGCCGTTAATTTCAAAAATATTGCACAGAAAGCATGTGCGGACAAATATCCGATGTTTCCGTCTTAATCTCGCGATACAGTTCGTCTATTTACTCTATTATAAGTATATTTTTGAACCACAACCACAACCCACTGAGGGATTGTTACTCAGAGATCTGCGATTGCTCCATTGCCGCTCATCGGTGGAGTTTCGTTGCCTTCTCTCTCTCTCCGTCGCCTTCTCCGTCTCCGATTTGAAATTTGATGAACGAAGAACTGGGTCGAGGGAAGAAGGGGCAGTTTCGATTTGGAATTGCAGGTGTTTGATAAAAGTCCTCGAAGAAACTTGAAGGGATTTCTTGGTTGGAGGTGGGTTTTTCCTGATTTTCTGATCTGGGTTTGGGTCCTTGGTCCATGAGTCTTGATGGGTTCTTTTCGTTTCTTTTGAATCGTTTGTTCTCGAATTGAAATTGTGGATTTGGGTTCGCAGTTCTGGTGTTGGGTCACTGAAAGTTCAAATTGTGCTCGACATTTCGAGTTTGGGTCGTTTGATTTTGTACTGAATGTGGGGGTTTTGGGTCCTGAACCTGTTCTTTTCAGATCGGCGAAATGGGTGCATCAGATGAGAACGATGCCGGAGTCATTGGACCCGAAAATGTTCAAGGTAATCCATTTCGAATTCGATATGAAATTTTTCATCCTAATGAGTTGGTGAATGTATTGCCAATCCGAATTAGTTGAACCCTAATGCTGGAAATTGGGTTTTTCTCTTTGTGAAGGCTTAGGCCCTGTGGGAAGAAAGTTTGGGGCAGGGATGGGGAACAATAGGAGAGCTTTGAGCAACATTGACAGGAACATTATCAGAGATCCTCCAAGAGCAGTCAACAAAAGAAGCTTGTCAGAGTAATTTTTTTCAATCCCTAGTTTTTCAATCTGGTTAATAGTTGAAACATAACTTAGTTTAATTTGCAAAGGAATGACGATATAGGTATAATTTCATGGATGCATTTAGGCTTTGCTAGAAGTCATTATCCCAAGACCCATGATTTTGCTAGCAGCCATGTTTAGGATTATGAAGGATTTCTTTGTCTTTCATGTTTAGCAAGCCCTCATTCATCGTTTTCTTTTCTTTTATGTTTATCTATCAATTTAGAAGACAAGGAACCTGTGATAAGAACCCGCCCATTCCTGTGCATCGACCAATTACTCGGTCAGTAGCCGACATTTTCATTTTTTTAAAGATGTTTGTAAAATTTGTCCTTCTCTTAAGTTTTTTTGGTGTGTTGCTTTTTTATGTTTCTTCAGAAAATTTGCTGCTCAGATGGCTAGTAAGCAGCAATGCAAACCTGAGGTACCTTATTGCTCCCTGCATCAAGATCCTCTTTTGCATATGCTTGAGTAGATATTAAGATTGTATTCATGGTTAACCATGTCACAGGGAGCCAAGAAACCTGTCCAAGTCACACCACTTCCAAGTAACAAGTCAGAAGACTGTACCATTATCGACATTGATGCACCAATGTCTGTACAACAAGCAGAAGCATTGATGGAGGAGATGGACCACATGGTACACGAGGAGGTTGAAATGGAAGATGTACCAGAAGAGCCAGTTGTGGACATAGACAGCTGCGATAGGAAGAATCCACTTGCAGTTGTTGAGTATATTGATGATCTATACAAATTCTACAGGAAAATTGAGGTGATTATAATCTATAATCAAGTAGTATTTAGATTGTCAGTGGTTTGTTCAACGGTTAAGAACAATAGTTATTAGATTAGATTGTCAAACCCTTGACTTGAAGGCTGGAGAAGATCTTTTAACTATTTAATTGATAGATATGGCTATTGAATGTATAATTGCAGGGTGCTAGTCGTGTCTCAGAAAACTATATGGCACACCAATTTGACATCAATGAGAGGATGAGAGGCATTCTCATAGACTGGCTCATCGAGGTAAAGAAAAAATTGTATTTGGCTAGAATGATGCTTAGCCCATGAAATCCGGAATGTATTCACTAGCGGCTTTTCTGGCATCAACAGGTGCACTACAAGTTCGAGCTGATGGATGAGACCTTATATCTTACAGTCAATCTCATAGACAGATTCTTATCAGTTCAAGCAGTGGTAAGGAAGAAGCTCCAGCTGGTTGGGGTTACAGCCATGCTTCTTGCATGCAAGTATGAAGAAGTTTCAGTTCCTGTGGTTGAAGATCTCATTCTGATCTCTGACAAGGCTTACACCAGAAATGAAGTTCTTGAAATGGTACATTGGCTGATATAACAATTATGATATGTTCATTTCCCCTGATGAGTTATAATCTGAATAACACTATTCATCACCTAATGCTTGCAGGAAAAGTTGATGGTTAATACCCTGCACTTCAATCTGTCTGTTCCCACTCCATATGTGTTTATGAGGAGGTTTCTAAAAGCTGCCCAGTCTAACAAGAAGGTTTGTGTGACAGTTTTCATGGAATGTTCTTTTTTTACATATAGTTTTTGTAAGGGGAAACTGCAAAAAAGTACTCTGGTGTATTCACTTTTTGCAAATCGTAGCCCTCTTCTTTGATAATGGCAAAAAGTGCCATGAACTTGTTTTTCTTCCTCATAATGGCAAATCGTGGCAGTTTGTTTCAATTTGACAATTTTCCCCCTTGAATTTGAAATTTAAGTAAAAAAAAAAAATCCAAAATTTGCATCTGCCTGACTTTTGTTTTTGTTTTTACTTTTTAAAAGGTAAAATCGTCATTTTGACAAATTGATACAAAATGCAATAAAAAAATATGTTCAGGGGTACTTTTTTACCATTACCAAAGAAGGCTTCGATTTACAAAAAGTGAATACCCTAGGTAATTGCTTGCAATTCTTCCTTCTTTAATGTTATCTGGACAAGTTCTGATGTGTAACCTTTCCTTGACCACAGCTTGAGTTGCTGTCGTTCTTCATCATCGAGCTCTGCCTGGTAGAGTATGAGATGCTTAAGTTCCCCTACTCCTTGTTAGCTGCAGCAGCAATTTACACAGCTCAATGCGCTATTAGTGAAACACGACAGTGGAGCAAGACCAGTGAGCAGCATACTAATTACTCAGAAGAACAGCTTCTGTAAGTTCATATCACATTCCTTGTTAAAATGCTTAAGGCTGATGGTGTTTTTTTTTAATATTGATAAAAGTATTGCGGTTGTGTGTATGTAGGGAATGTTCGAGGCTGATGGTTGCTTACCATCAGAAGGCAGGAACGGGGAAGCTAACGGGTGTGTTCAGGAAATACAGTACATCTAAATTTGGTAATGCTGCAAATAACAAACCTGCAAATTTTCTATTGGAAGCCAGTTAGGAGGAAGAAGAAGAGACTAACTTTAATCTCTAGTGTAGTCATTTGGGCATCAATTCGAGCAACAGAAGTTGCGGCTCTGGGAGAAGGTTTCTCTAGTGAACATACAATCCATCTCTGGTCTCTTTCATACTTCCAAATCAAGCTTTGTTTATGGTAGTATGCTTTATTGAACAAACAATGGAGGGATTTGATCCATTTTGAACAAATTGTGTTGTGAATAATGATTGAATCGCACCGTTCATTTACAATATAAGTGTTCAGATTCACAGAAAAGAATTGGTATTCCATATCAGAATGAAGTTATCATATCAGTGAGCTTTGGTAAATTTCATTGTTAGGAAAGAACTTTGGATTTCAGAGCACTCTTAACTCTAGCACAAATGAACGGGCTTCTTCAACACTATTGTTGAGTCACATGTGAGTCTAGGTCCCCCATCTGATAAATACGCTGAAGACGATTGAAATGGGTATTTTGGATCAACATATATTTTATCAGGCTTTCCTTATGGTGTGATCCTCCAACAGACATATATATACAAACTGTCATGTGTGGCTAAAACAGTCACTCAAGAGGAACTCAGATGCAAATCACAATACCATATTCACATTAAGGTGAATTCTCAAAATGTCAGATAACTTATCCTAATATGAAAAACACAAGCAACTAATTAGTAGTAATTACTACTCCTAATTTTATCTGCTAGTAGAATATGATATGAAAATAAGCTATCTTATAGCACACTGATATTGAAGGAGATTCTCAGTCAGTCTTATGTTGATAATCTGCTTTGATGTCTTATGACTTAATTGGCCCACCATTCTTGTTCGCCTTAGAACCTGGTTCACTGACCTCAGGCGGTGATTTCTTGACCTTACTTGCCGTTGTAATGACCTTGGAAGCTGTTTCCACAACTGTTTCTCGTGCAGTCTTAACCTCTGTCTCTTCAGCTCTATGGTAAACCTTTAAAACAATCAAAACCCAAAACAAGAGGATTGTTACCAAAAACAAGTTTGTTTAAGAGTGGAAATGAGAATAAGAATAACTTTTATTTGTGTGTAGAGAAGCGTCATTTCGGTTCTCATTCTAATTCCCTAACCATTTCATAGGCATAAGTCGATTCCCATTTTTAAAATGGGAATGAAAATAGGACAATGTGAGGGAAGGAGAATAGACATAGTAAGATTAGGCCACACAGTCTTGGAGCATTCATTATGATATGGAAATCTTAGTATGGTAATACAATATAATCGTCATTTATAGAAGTGTGCGAAGGAGTCATACCACACATGTACGAGGTGGAGAAAGCACTTTGAAGGAGTTGGGGCGATTGTTGAAATTAGTTTCTGGAACTCCAGGTGTTCCTTCTGGGGTTGTGAAATGGTCCGCATCATGCCCCACCTGTCACAAGAAACAACTCGCCACGTCATACAGTGAACCTCATAACATCTATATACTTGAAACGAAAGGATGATCCTTACTCTGCCATGTCCACCAAACTCCAAAGCATCGCTATCCAGTGCAACTCGATACTTCCCTGGCAAATCACACCCAATTTTGTACCTGTTTATACCAGGGTATAAGTCTCACCTCACTTGAGTTTAAAGAAGGCTATACAAATTGCAATCAATTCACATGTCCTCAGAAAAATGTAAGAACCCAGAATTTTCTTCCTCTTTGTACGGCTCAAAGAAGAAAACTAAGAGATAGGAATTTTTTTTAATTTTTTTACTTTAATAATTTTTAAATTTAAGGGTAAAATCATCATTTTGAAACAAATTTACAGTGTAACAACTTGCAAAAAGTGAATTCCTCAGGGTACTTTTTGCAATTATCCGTACACTAAATAAACATACCCATCATATGTATTCTTCGGATGGAAATTGAAGACAAAAATCAGATCTCCCCGCTCAAAGACGATAACCTATAATGCAAAAAGTTTTCCAGTCAGTTAACACCATCAGGCAGAAATAATAAGAAATTTTCTCATTTAAATGTAGAATCTGTCGACTTCAACACAGTTTTTAACTCCAAAAAAGGACTGATCAAGAAAAGTATTTGGTCTGATAGCCACTGGTTTTCTGAACTCAATTAACTAGTAGCAGGTGTGTATAACCAAATATAACAAAAATACCTGCCAAAAATATTTATTTCATCTTGTAATACAAAATAAGTATCCTCTTATTTTTGGATTATTTCACAGGTACATTTTCTTTTCACTTTATAACACAGTAGAATATGCACATTGATTCAAAGTTCTCAAAAAGAACTCAATACTATAGTAAACAATACTCTAATTGAAGATACAAGGCTACCACTGAAGAGCATCTGTACCTTATCTTTTTCACTGGTGCTGCTCACTATCTGTTTTGTTGATGCAATGAATGAAAATCTTTCATCAAGCAGGTTCATGGCTTTGTCAAAAGCATTCATGAACTGAAAAAATTTCCAGCACATGAGAGAGAAGTTTTGTCAGACATAATCTACTAGAAGGAAAAAAATCGAAAGACTAATGTTACAAACACAAAAATATCTAGTTCAGGTTCTACAAACATGAGCACACACACTCTTGTGAAAAAGGAGAGAATAGACATGAATAACAATGTATGCACGTAACACAGGTGCACTCAGGCACACACATGAAGAGGTGACTTATGCATGCCATAGTCACACCAATGTCCCTATTAAGGAGCCAACATTACGCACATAGTATTCATATGGTTTACGCCGGCATATCACACCAATTCATTGCTTGAGAAGGGTCAGCAGTTAGCATCAAATTAAAGTGCAACACCAAACTGTTCTATCTATAACAATAATAGAAAACACCACAAATAAATAACAAAAGTTTCACATATGTTCTGAACACAAATCCTTCACCTTGTATCTCAAGTAATCTGTATCAACAAGGTTCCATTGACGTCTGCATTTATCATAACTCCAATCATTGCCATCTCGTGGGAAGTCAATCCACTCAGGATGGCCAAACTACAAGAGTCATTCAAGAAAGCTAATTTCATAAATCATTATACCTGTTAAATATGCGAGGGAAGTAATAAACCAGTACATGTTTGCATTGTTATGTTCCAAAATAAAAATGCGTTCCCTGTATAATGGAAGAGTAGAGAATCCAGTTCTTTAGGGGAACTTGTTCTCAGTCATTTAGTTTGTTCACATGATTCTTATTGCCTTACCTACCAAATTTGGTGAATGAACTTAAAGCATTAAATCATAATCATATAGAAAAAAAAACATGTAGGCTAATTGTTTCAGGCTTTCAGCTGTTTGTCTCCTGTGTTTTTAGCACATCTTTAACACAAGTTAGAAGACTAATAGATGGACATGAATGGACCAAAACTAATTTATATTTCCATGAGTTCCAATTTACTTTAAGGCCCTCCAAATTGAAACTTCAATGGACCATTGTCTGTTGACAGGTAAAGAGGAGTCCAACTTCTTACCTCATTCCCCATGAAATTCAGGTACCCTTCACCTCCTAGAGCCATGGTTATAAAATGTATCATCTGCATGAGATAGTGATACTATCAAAGAGGGGAAAACACAGAGGCACAAAAAAACAGTGTGCAGCATAAAACATTTGAGAGCTGAATCCTACCAATAGTTGTGGATAACAGCTAAATTATACACTTCACCATACCAATTTTACAATACTTTTTGACCATGCATATGAAGAAAATAAGGACTTCATACTAGAGGCCAAGACCATCCACCATATGAACCAAAAAAAGCAACCACAATTCACAGAAAGCATCCACAACAATCTAGGTCAGAGCAAACCTTGTGCAGGGCTATTCCTCGATCTACGACAGGAGAAGCATCTGTTAAACAAGACATGCCAGAATACATTTCTTTATCCATTAGCAGAAAAGCAATGGTCTTGTCACCCACAATAGCCTGCATAATGTATCAGAGGAGAAACCATAATGAATGGCAGGGATCATTAATCAGTTGGTAAACAAGTAACTGAATCAAACATTTTACGGAGAACATAACAAATCCTAAGAGATAATGCAACAAAATGCTTTATTATTCAAAGACCTCATATATAAATTCTGAAATGTTAGTAGCCAAACCACCTTATCTTAATGGAGCAAATTCAGAACCTAACAAAAGGTGATTTCAAATTAGTAAAAAAATACAAGTACCTTTTATTTGGTCATGACTCTTGCCATATGAAGTGCTATAAAAGAAATATCTACCTTTTATCTGGTTATGAGCCTGAATTTCCCTTCCTCAACCTTTGTTATTGCTAATGGTACAAATTTAGAACATGATAGAAATGGTTTAAATGAGTATTTACCAGGAATAAGAACACTTCATACCTGGTCATGACTCTCAGCATATGCTACACACTTTTCTGTGTATCTTCTATTTGTTAAGCTCCAAGATATTTCCTCCATTGACCAATCTTCATCGTTTTTGTTCTTTAGGTAATCAATCCATTTGTCAGGTATAGCCATAGCAAGGCGGTAATCATAACCAACCCCACCTTCAGACACAGATCGACAAAGTCCAGGCATACCAGAAACATCTTCAGCAATTATAGTGGCATCTGGTAAGATGCTGTGAATTAAACCACTGGCTAGCATCATATACACAATTGCATCAACATCAGCTGCCTCACTGAAATACTCATTATAGTTTCCTGTAAATGAGAAGTTGATGCCATGGTGCTGATAAAGCATTGAAGTAACTCCATCAAAACGAAACCCATCAAATTTAAACTCTTCTATCCACCACCTCAAGTTGGATAGAAGGAAGCGAAGGACTTCCCAATTAGCATAATTGAAGAGTCTGCTGTCCCACAACTTATGGTAGCCTCGATCCCCAGTGTGGAAGTATGATTCTTGTGTGCTTTGGCCGACATCAAAGCCATTGAGCCCATCAGTAACATTATTACTTGCATGGCTATGGACAACATCCATCAAGACCCTAAGACCTAAGCTATGGGCTTTATCAATCAGATACTTAAGGTCCTCCGGAGTCCCAGATCTGCTGCTTACAGCAAAAAAATTTGTGATATGATACCCAAATGATCCATAATAGGAATGTTCCAAGACAGCCATCAACTGGACTGTGTTATAGTTGTTTTCTCGAATACGAGGCAGAACGTCATCGGCAAATTCTCTGTACGAGTTAACGCGGGGTTCAGTGCTACTCATTCCAACATGAGCCTCATATATACGTGGGGCTTTAGGTTTTGGTGGACGAGGATTTCTAAACTGATACCTGCATCGTTAATTAAATGATGGACATTAGTTCAGTTAAAATGGGAGAATATATGTTGATAAGTTCAGTATAACATTTTAATTTCTAAATTAGAGCTAAGCTCTTGTAAAATAAGTAATGTGTCTTATACAAGTATCAGCACTTGCATTCTCATTTTAACTTTTTCCACTATTTATTGTGAATATATCTACTCACAATGAGGATACGAGGGCAAAATGTTCAAATATGAGCGCTAACATTTCATTTGACTTCCAAATTGGTTTATAAGAAATTGAGTATATTGAAAACTATCTTAGATTTGACATTGACTCATCAAACGGTTTTACTAGACCATTTAGGATAATCTCTGATCTTAATGGTTAAATAGAAATATGAGTGAAACCTTTCTGAATGCGGGGGATCCCAATATACACCATCATATGGTGCTCCAAATTTTGTAGGGTCCACAGTGGCATACTTAATCCAAGCAGGGATTCTATCAACCCAAACTCCAGCACCATGCATGAAGCGGAATTTGACTCTGGAATTGTGAGGAATGGCTGGATTACCACCAGAATCAGGAATTTTGATACTCCAAACACCAAATTCATTTTTTTCCATCTTGTGGTTGGAACCATCCCAACCATTGAAGTCTCCAACAATTTGTGCTTCCCTGCAGAATAGAAAAGATCAGTTTCCGTTGAACAATTAAGTCAACAAAACAGAATACACAGACAACAAACTCACTGAGCAGCAGGGGCCCATTCCCGGTACACAATGCCACCCTCTTCCCTGTTAAATCCAAATTTTAAATAGCCTACACAATGGAGAAAAAACAGGAGTTACACTGAGTAGATACTTATTAATAAAAACATGAGACCGGAAAAGTCAACCAAGGAACCAAGATCATAATGACCATATGACTTTCATGAGTAGGCAGAAGTGCACACAAAAAAATATTTTAAGAAAATCTCAATTAGGTGTTCATTTGAAGTATTGGTCAGATATGTTTCAGCTCCTATGTTAACTTACAAGGTTAAAGGATTTAGTATGTTTTCCTTGTTGCACAGAAAACGTGAAAACAGAAGATAATAAACCATCACCTAGTGAAAATTCTTCAAGACTTCCTTCATGTTTCTCAATAAGCATTTTCTGATCCACATATCTCTTCAGTCTGTACCGGAAGTGATCTTTATATGGTTCCAAGCTAGGATCTATATTGAATATACTTAATGTTTCAACATTGTACTCAGTGGTTGCCATTGTTGCATCACGATCTGTAGAAAGAGCCAAGATAGCAGAATTATGTTCCACCTGACCAAAAAAAGATCCAGTTCAGAACTTAAAAATGATAATAAGTATATTGTATGGAAGAAAATCTAGGAGGAGAACTGAGGGGAATAGTTATCACTCTAAAAAGTAATTGATGGCACCCATGCAGTAATTAAGCACACTATTGTGAAGTCCAGTTGTATGTACCTTGTTCCTATTTTGATTATCAGTTAAGGTTAGTCAAATACAGAGAACAAAAATGTAAAAGTATGTCAAATGAGCTGTACATGAAGAATAAATCATTTGCATCCACCACAGGGATAATCACCGAACAACAATGTTCATAACCAATATTTTCTAGTGGAAATTATTTAACCTCAAACTAACATTAAGAAGAATGAATTCACCCTACGGTTCTAATTACACAATCAAGACATATAAATGGAATATGCACCATAAGCTTGACAAGCAATCAAATAAACATATAAAATAAATCCAGAAAGCGAAAACTTTGCTAAATAGAATCCTAGGCTCCTAGCCAACTAATTCATATTACAATATCACATACCCTAGGATATGTCAAGAGCCTTGGTGGAAACAGAAATTTGCTGCGACTATGCAACTGCAGAGATCTACAGAATATCCGAAATGAAGGTTGCCCGACACGATTGCGGTTGTAAGTTGAGACCTGCCAATAAGATTTAAGTGAGACAAAAGAATGTATATCAGGAACAAATGTCAGTCAGTAAGACACCTAAAGTCATGCTAAAGCCTTCTGGTGAAATCATAGATTGCATAATACCAGGGACTTGAAAACAAAATTAAATTTTGAACTGTACCAAGAACATAACAAGTATCCACTAGGATCGTAAACATGTTTCATAGAGATAGTATTTCATATGAGACATTACACAATTCAAAAGCTTACTTACTCATCAAAACAGACCTCATAGGGTTATAAAATTAGCATCCACTTAGACCAGGACAAGAAAGTTTTCACACATGTCAAAGTTGGCATGTAAAATTTAGTGTGGCAAGAGCCCTTAATGAAAGTGAGCACCAAAGGTTTAATGTCTTGTGACATTGAGGTCACGGTCTCATCCACTAATGACAGGCGAAACCATAACACATTCAAATAAGGGGAAATCTTGGTTATAAAGTAGACCCAAGTTCCAAACCATGACAAGAGAACTCTTAATATCGCCGTTTGCAATTCTGTAGCCTAGACAAAATTACTTCTCAACCCAATCAGAACATATGTAGCTTAGTGTTTTCTAGAACTGGGGTTGCATTCCAAAATCAATCACTTTGGTGAAAAATTACACACTAATATTTCTAATTCTAATTCACTCTCTGATGCAACCAGTTGGGTAAATCACTATACACAGTCACAAACTTGCAGAATGACAAAAGGGTTTCATCAACAGACACAAATAACAGCAACCTCACACCAAACCAAGTTGAGATTATGACAACATTTGTACCCAAGAGCCTACAGGCTACATCATCAGCACCCAAGGTGTTCAAAACCAAACTACACCAACCCAGATGAAGATCAAAAATTGAATTGATTTGTGATCAATAAAGAGCACAGAAGCCAGGTTTCATTACAGATCAAAAGGAAATGCGAACACGAATGGAAAATATACCCTTACGCATAATCTGTCGGAAGAATGCGATGAGAACCCATGAACAGGAGACGAAATGACACCACAAGCGCTAAGCATCATCACCTTTCTTCAAGCTCACTCTCTTTGTACCTTCTCACTGCGACACACTTCACAATCGGAAAGCTCATTTCCAATGATTTATACATTAACCAGAAATTAAATCAATGATTAGAGTCCTTCGGACCCACCGTTCCGAAATTAACGATTTCGGATGATTCTGATCGCTTTTGGAAGCAAATGCGGAAGCAAAGCATATGCTAGTTCTCCACGTGAAGCCTCCTCCGCCGTGAAAAAATATATGTAAAAATAAAAATAAAAATCACATTTTTATTTTTATTTTCCAGGAAATTTGAGTTTCACAGGTAACGATATCTTCCTGAAATCGGACGGCTGTGAGAAGATCACGCTCCGTGACTTGATCGCTTCTTTCGTGACAAAGGGAATAATCGGATGTACCCGTTTGTATCCTAAGCGTTCCAAAAGTCCAGTTGTCAAGCTGCTGTCCCGCCAGGTCAAGAAGAGTATGTTTAAATTACAAGAGTACCCCGCTTTTCCTAATCTATGCAGGTTGACGGATTTACCCTTGTTCGTGTTAAGTAATTGCAAAAGTACTCCTAATAGACCACGAAATGAAAATATAAAAAGGACTCATAATTATTTATTGTTTCGGAGAAGAGCAAGCGGAGAAGAAAAGGGCTTAGCTAGGGTTTTGCAAAGAGAGAAAGAAGAAAGGAGCCATGAGCCGGAGCTTGGGGATACCGGTGAAGCTGTTGCACGAGGCGTCTGGGCACGTCGTCACAGTTGAATTGAAGAGCGGCGAGCTCTACAGAGGAAACATGATCGAATGTGAAGATAACTGGAACTGTCAGCTCGAGAACATCACTTACACCGCCAAGGTAATGTCTCTATGTTCATCGTCTTGAGAAAATTAATATATTTTTTTTCTCTATAAATATGTGTTTTGCATCTTTCTGAAATCTCATGCGTGTTTCATTTCAAATTTCGGAAATTGGTGGTAGTGTTATTTTGTGTGGATCTGATGAACTTTGATTGTGTATTATTGGGATTCGGATTAGCCTTAAGTATGAGATTGGGTACCTTGGTGACCCTGTGTTGAAGGAATTGGATGGGACATTTGGTTGGTGGGATAGGATGGAGAAAGAAATTGTAATTTTAGGTATTGCATTACTGATGTAGGTAGAGCTTGGGGTATTAAACTTTCTTCAAGTATTTAAATTAGTGTGTACTAGGTTTGAGGGCCATTGGTTTCTTGTGATTTGTGAGAAAGATCTAGTTTTTGCTTAAAGAATTTAACTTAAAAGTGATTTTTGGTTTGAAAAATCTATGGAGGGGAAAGATGTCCAAGTCTTTTATGTATAGCGTATTTCAGCACTCAGCAGATTGTGCACTTCAAGTCAGTTGTAGCTGGTACTATTTTGTAATTGTCACCAATTAAATAGTTAACTTTACCATTTTTTTGCTGTAAACCATTGTTTTCTCTTGTCTAGTTGTAACTCCTGCTTGTCCTAAACTTTTATACACATTAACAAGCCCTTTACACCCATTGTTTTTTTCCCTGTAAAGTATCCCCTTCTCCTGCAGTACATCTCACATAGTTTCACTTTTTGTCATGGCACATCTCGTCGTCTTTAGATTTTGAAATCCTTGATTTCGTTTTCAAATTCATTTGCATAATGTCATCAGCTACTGGCATATTTACAGTCATAGAGAAGAGAGATAATACTGTTAGGGAACGCTAAAAGGGGACAGTAGTTAACAGGGGAACTAGCAGTGAGGAAAACAGATGATAATGCATGACATATGTAGGAGATAACTTAAAATAGGATGGAGTGGAGGAGGAGAATACGGTTAAAACACCATAAGGAGTTTTTCTAAAGAATTTATGTAGTTGACCCCTAATTTGGTTGGGAAATAGCTTGGTTGCTGTTTTAGACGGTATATAAATTTTATGAGCTTTTCTGGTCAATTTCCATACCCTGCATTTTGTTATTTCACAATAGCATATAGTTCCCTCAACTGAAGTTTATTATGCATGTAGTGTGGAGGCCTGCATTATGTCCTGCATTCACAATTAGATAACTCTAATATGCAATCATGCTGGGTTGTTGTATGAGATGATACTGGGGCTAAGCATTCTTTGTGGTTAGGATGCATAATTATTATGGAAATAGATACTCTAGGTGAACATGAGTCCTTTATGTTTATCTTGTGATTGTTCTTGTTTTCCAATTCATACCAAAACTTTATTTTCATTTGCTTACCGATGGTCATGGTGGTTGAGATGCTTAGAAGTTTCTGATTTATCAACTAGATGTTAAAGAAGTGTCTTGTTTGTTAACTGAAATGAGAGTACCTTAACTCATACTATCTCCATCACAAAATGAGTATCTTACTTGCCTAATTTTGATGTCCCAAAATGAGTGTCCACTTTCCTCCTTCAGAAGATAATTATGCATGAAATATCAATCACTATCATTTTCATTAGTTAGTTACTGTCCATTAGAGGGTAAGCATGTGGTAGGATGCAAGGGCATGAGTGAAAGTCTGACCTTAATTTTGCTAATCTTGACCTTTACAAAAAGTCAAATAGGACACACATTGGGGGACAGAGGGAGGACTCTTCTTTACTGTTGACTTTCCATTGCTAATTTACTTTGGTTGGGTGTTACACAGGATGGGAAGGTCTCTCAGCTGGAACACGTTTTCATACGCGGCAGTAAAGTCAGGTAACAAAATTATATGTATTAAAACAATTAAGAAGCTTTGTGTTATTTGCTTACGACTAACATTCTCGACCAACTTCCCCAAATTCCAACAGGTTCATGGTCATACCAGACATGCTGAAGAATGCTCCAATGTTCAAGCGTTTGGATGCTAGAATCAAGGTACCTTCCATTCTAAAGCTATCAGTTTTGTGCATTTCCTTTCAATTTTGCTGACCCATGTTTTGTTTAACTTTTTATAGGGGAAGAGCTCATCTCTAGGAGTTGGGAGAGGTAGAGCTGTTGCAATGCGAGCTAGAGTAAGTTTTTTTATACTATTTGTATCTTAATTCAGTTGACATGTTTATGCCACTTCAAATACACATGCATGTGTGATTTAAAAAAGAAGTATGTATGCAATTGCAAAACAAACAAAACCTTGTGAATTTGAGAGAAGTGTTCCTCTGGTGAACTACTAAGTAGAGTAGTGGTGGTTACTCTTCTTTCTTTACATTTATATGTTTCAATTATCTGGTGTTGAGCCATTTGAAATTCGTCGAGAACTGATACTTGGTTATCATGGGGGCTAATGCGAACAAATCTTGACCTTCTTAATTCAGGCTCAGGTTGCAGGCCGAGGAACAGCACCTGGTAGGGGTGGACCACCAGCTCGTAGATGATCAATCTGCTGTCAACAGTCTATTTCATTACATTCACTCCGAAGAAGCATGGATACCTTATTGTCAGTTACCAAAGTGACCTGCCTATGCTATTAAACTTGTAATCTGTTAAGATTTGTGCAAGAGAATGAGTGTTGTTTTGGTTAACGTAGGGGTTGAATCTTTGATATCTGGATCTTGACGTAGCCCCTTTGTATGGAATATTGAGAAGCAAATTACTAAAATTTCTTTGACCTTAAGCATGTTGTCTTTCCAGATGATCTTTGGTCATTTATATTTTTGCTAGGAAGCTGTATATGGTTTACATCTTCCTCTCCTTTTTCATGGCGTTCTAAAGGAGGAGCTTCTTCTGATCCCTTGAAGTAAAACGATGTGAAACTATATTGTCAAAATGGGGTAAAACTGGAAGTCATCCTGTAGCATCATAGAACCATACCAAGTAAAACACCAGCTATGTGAAATCATCTTACTAGGATAAGAACCCCAATCATACTAGAAAACATGTCACTAGCGTAAGAACCCCAATCATACTAGGGTGGAAACTCGGAGCCATAGAAAACAAAGAAAGAAAAGCATACAAGATGGAATCGTACACTATGTCAAGACAAGAAAGAAAGAAATGACAGACATAAAAACGTAAAGGAGAAGGAAAGCACAAAGAAGTGATAGACATGAAAAATCTCTATACTACAACGATAATCTTTATATTGTTATAACCACATGTGATTAATAACTGCACAGGGACCAGGATTTCTATGTAAGAAGCCTCACATTATTGTAAATTCCATCTAGAAAATATAAATTAATAAATAAATAAAACAAGAAAGCAAGTGTTTACCATATTGGATGCACTCTATTATTATATAAATTCTTTTGCTACACAATATCACCGATCCGTTGTAGTCTAGTTGGTCAGGATACTCGGCTCTCACCCGAGAGACCCGGGTTCAAGTCCCGGCAAAGGGACTTTTTATTCCCAAATACTTTTTTTTTTTTTATCAGTACCTCAATTTCTGCTGTTTCGCAGATTGATTCTGGAGAGAGCCACGTAATTACATTTCATAACAATCATGTATTTTCTCGTCACTGTAATCACCACCATAATCTAAAACGAAAAAGAAGATTAATTTCAAAGTGAAACACTGTCATTCAACTAAGTTTCTGTTGAAGAATTCAATCTGAAAACATGAACTCAACACCAAAACTACATAACCAAAACCAAATCAAATGTTCTAAAATCCCAATCCAAACATTAATAGAAAAAGAAACATCAAATCAAATCAGATCCTTCCGGCTCTCCTGACTCCGATCTTCCTCTCGCTCCCAAACAGAGAAGACTTGTCAGAATTCACATTCACGGGCAGAGGAGGCTTCTTATTCTCCTTGTCCTTGCTCATGCTCCTCAAGCTATACCTCGGAGTCTGAGTCTCCGCCGCATAAGC
>JAYMSV010000298.1:0-18384 GCA_036897745.1 Erodium moschatum
ATACATGACAATTGAAAATGTACATCATATTCACAATAGATTACTTGTTGGTCGTCTGGTAACCACATGAAAGTTCATACATAAGAAACTTACCTGGTAAATCAAGCTCAATGCTAAGACTGAATGCACAGGTATCATTATGCTACGCCTGAAAGCCTGTTAAAAATGAATAGTTTTGGACCATCCAATGTTATCAACAAATCAAACACAAGTGCATGGCTTAGACCATGCTGAACCCATAGATCAGTGAGATATCCAAGGAAAATAAGATTACCTGAGGCATGTAAATAGCTGCTAATACAGAAGCAATATAGTTTAACAGCAAAAGCCCAGAACCAAGGTATGCAATGTTTCTAACTCCAAGCTTTGTTGCCAAGGTTGAGATCTGGAACCTATAAATATCATTAATACCATACCCCTATCAGATCTGCAGGTTTAGTTGAACGATGCGAGAATCAAAATGAGAACAAAAGAGTTGTGTATGGCGTGAAACAAAAATAATAAAGAGCTATAATGTGAAATTCTTTTAGCAAATGATCACTGGTTCAAGTAAAAAATATATATATTAATGTAGGTACGTCCTGCACTTACTTGCGATCCCCCTCCACGTCAGGAAGATCTTTTGTTATGGCAATCACCAGAGCAAAAACAGTCACAAAAGTTGTGATGAAAACCACAGGCGAGCTGCAGGAATGAAATTACATGGAAGCATGAGGAAAATTATGTATACATACCAGTCAACAATAAACTCCAAATATTTTAAATGAAATTGTGAACTGGTGATGTAAATGTGCTAGGCTCAAGAAACACAATGGTAATTCATATTTGTAGAGTTCTTCTATATTGACCAAACAAAAAAGCAAAGAGTAATGATTTCTAACTCACCTCCACTGAAACGGGAGTCCTAGTGCAGCTCTTGTGGCATAATAAACCCCAAAGTTAAGAAGAAAGCCTCGTACCTGAAAAATTAAGTGGAGTAAAAATCAAGTGCAGCTATGTAAACACCGATGCGAGTTCATGTTTGATTTTTCATAAAATTATTGCACCACTTTACTACCATGTCCTCGTAACTAATACAAGTATATTAGTGACCAAGCTTGCATGTCCAACTGGTCAAACACTTGAACTTAGGTCTTGGGGCCAGGGTTCAAGGCCAAGAAACGGTACCTCACTTCTTATTTCTCTTCCCAACTGTTGTTGGGCCTTTCTATGCTCAGCCCCTGTTGGGCCTCTCTCAAGGTGGAGTCAAGAATTTAGTGCTCTCTTCTACATAAGGGAGCCCATTTCTTATTTGATACATCAACTTAAAAAGTTCTTTACTTCTCAAAAAAAAAAAACTTAAAAAGTTCTTTAAGAATAAAAAATTATTTAGACCTCCTTTACTTCTACATAAGCAAGGTCTTGAACCCAAAATGCTTTGATACATCTGATTTAGTTAATCATAAAAATTAGAAATTATACAAGTATGTAATCCATGCACAATTTACTTCATCAAAAGGAAAAAAGAAGCATTACACTTATTTTGGAACAAAGGGAATAAAGAACTTTCTAGAACCAGATATGACAGGCTTATATCAAAATTCAAATGTGAACTACTGCAGTCATGCAAATGGTATTGTTATCCTTACACGATGACTGTTACCACATATCTCACCGCTGCTGCAAATAGCACAACTAGTAACTAGTGAGCTCTCAGACAGTGTCGTTTTAAATGTCCAGGAAACAAATGAACAGATCGGTTTTGAACTGTTAGGTTCATGATATGAGCCCTTAGAAAACCATTTTTTTGCCGTATTCTTGGGTCTACCATACCTGCAGTCCTAGAGATCTATAATGGGCTAGGATCTGACCACAACTTATTTTGATGATGATGTGATCATATCTTCAATTGCGGTTACAAGAGTGTGTCAATTTGTCTTCTTTTTGTATAGGGGGGCTTACAACTCTTCTAAGTCACCACCTCAGAATGTAAACTGATTGGTTATTCACTCTGAAACCAAAGTTTAAATCTGGTCAATTTAAAATGAGAACGGATAGCCCCTATATTCTTCAGTTTCGTCAAACCCCATCCAAAATGTCTCAGTTTAAACAGCCATGTAAATAATGCCAAGCCATTCGCTCCTAATTGGTCACCTAAATTTTAACTACCTTGAAACCATCATACATAGTACTTGTTGGAAGTGGAAAGAATGGAGAAATAAACTATACCGTGGCAATAATAAGGAATGCTGCAACGGGAAATCTTTTCATTCTAAGTGGAGGAACAGAATAGATGGTGCCAAGGAAAAGACCAAGAGAGTAAAGAGATGTAATGAATGGACCAAAATTCCATCCAACAATGGACAGGCCAGCTACTGCAAAAAACACCACCAATAACCATGCTGATTGAACTGAAAGATCCCCTGCAGCTATAGGTAAATAAGGTTTGTTTACCCTGTGAATGAAATACGAAAAGTCAAACTAAACTCAAAAAGTTTGGCTCACGATATATTAGTGAAAACTAAATAGGAAGAATCTTGAATCTGATATTCATTCAATAATCATGCTAGGTCTTATAGATACTTGTAGCAGACAGTATATTCTGCTAGGTCCAAGAAAATGTTCCACAGCTTCACAATCCATACCAAGAACATAGTCCATGTTCTTCTATAAGCATCTATATAAGCTATACTAATCTGCACATATGACAGTTCCTTACTTGTCAATCCCAATATCGTAGATCTGGTTGATGCCAACTATATAACCATTTCCACATATCAGAGCAAAAAGCCCACATAGCGCCTTCAACACTAGAGACCACCTTATCAAATGTGTGTTTTCAATCAAAGCTCTTGACACCAAAGCACTATGAACAAGATAAAAATTAACTGCTGTCAACCACGCATGGAATGAAGTGGAAGTAACATCAATAACGCATTTTTCAACCATAGTTTTTGTGTGATGTGCACTTACAAAGAACCTAGAGCTGTCCCACGTATGGTGTGGGGCCGAAGAAATCTCCAACATGCATCTCTAAAATCTGAAACTTTGTTTATTATTGGCTCAGATCCAGAATCTCCAACTTGAGTGCAGGCCTGAGGACATTAACTTTCACATTAACACCATAAATGACTGAGTCCTAGACGAAGCTGTACAGAATCTTTTAAACAAAAACAAAATAAGTCCTTATAAAATTGAAATATGTGTGTGGACTTTCAATATGCTTGTGCATTTGTGGTTTCTAAATGAAATGGCAATTCCAAATAATTGGCGATTGTAAACCCAATAAGCTGACACTCCTTTTTCTCATTGGTAATGGTCATTTTCAGCTAAACATTATCTTCTCAAGCCAAATCATTAAGAAATTGTATATGAAAAATTATTTACATGGAATTATAATTCACATGACTCTACATACAAACTCACAATCAATATAGTCTAGACAATGAAACTATTACTCAATATGACAAGAACAGTTGCATAGAAGCACATATGTATCAACTATGAATACAAACAAAGTGCCTTGATAAGTATGAATTCTCAGCAAAGTCATGACCCAATATGCAGATAAGCAAAATTCGAATGTATGCTTCCACATTACAAGTAGAAGAAACATACCCTGATGATATTGGGTCGGTAATGTCCGGTGGAAAGAGGTTTGGAATTGGAGCGACCACTGAAAGTGTGCAGCCCAAATGAAGGCAAAATTAGGGAAGCTCTCGAGACGAGATCGGAAGATTTGCAGATAGGCCTGGTGGGGGTTTTTGCTTGAAGACGAGAAAGCTTGTAGCTTGGAGTAGCAACTGAGATTCGAAGAGGAGACGAAGGAAGATATGAGAGCTCCATGCAGAGAGAGAGAGAAGAGAGAGGGATTGGAGATGGAAGGAGCTGGTGTGACTCCTGATGGTTGGTCTGGGTGTCACTCCTTTGCGCTTCAATTTTATTTTACATCTTTGCCCATCATCAATTACGAAATAGCAAAATGACCCCAACTCTTCTCAATCGATTCTACTAAAACCCTGAATTCCCTTTTTTTTCTTGAATGTTTTTTATGCCGATTTTATTTCATTAATATATATACATCATCCAACGGCTCTAAAATGCCTAGTAATAACAAACCGATCCTGGTCGTTGCCTAAGAACGACGACCCACCGTTACCTGTGGACCTCAGCTGCAGTTGAACATGCCCGGTACCAACTCAAAATTACTAGAATACCCAGAAGATACCATCAAAATAACCGGGACATAACCGTCATTTGAGCCTCCTCTTCTCTTCCTTATAAGTTATAACCCATCCTTAGGGTTTAGTCGACCTATTCGTTTCGTGCATCAGGGCAGACCAGAGCGCCGTCTCGTGAGACCTAGCAATTCTCTGCAGAATTCTTTCGCTCTGCCTTGCTCAGGTTCGTTCTAAATCACTCTATTCATGGTCGATCTCTTGTTATATTCGAAAATCGAGTTATCGTAGTAGGAACAAAAAATCATGGGTTCTGTTTCAGTTTCTTCTATGGTTATATTTGATTTTACTTTTGCTTTACATGGCTTCATATGCTATAAATTCTCTCTGGATTATAAGATATTTTTGTGATTTTCTCTAGAAATGTCTGCTTATGTACTGTTGCAATCCACTGGATGTATAGTTTTAAGGGTTTGACTCTGTTTATATGGGTTCGTTCTTTGTCATGAAGATGAAGTTGTGTTTATGGATTTGGTTGTGTTGGGTGAGAATCTGGTATGTATAAGATGATTGCATGGTTTGTTATTACAAAATACTGTTTTCTGAAGTTTTCCAATGTGTATAATTTTCTTGTATAACCTAATACTGATTTTATGAAGTGCCTTTTCATTGATGAGCCTTTTATGGTCTGCAATTGAGTTGCTTAATTTGTGATTATGTGCCCCAAAAGTTGTTGCAATCTTTTATCGATGAGCATGTGTTGTGAATTTGAACATTCTAGTGTGCTTTGCCATACACAATAGTCCAAAGTCTATGGAAAGAATGGGACTGGAACTACCTTGGATTATGATCTCCGATACCCTTTTGTTATGACTATCTTAAATCTGTTTGTATTATAATCTGGTCAATATTTCTAATCGAATGGACATGTTTATGTTATTCATGTAATCATGGGTCTTTAACTTACTACAATTATTGTGTGTGCAGTATGGATTCTGCAATTAAGCACGCCGTGGTGGTGAAGGTGATGGGACGAACTGGATCAAGGGGGCAAGTGACTCAGGTGAGGGTCAAATTTATCGATGATCAGAACCGGTTCATCATGAGGAATGTGAAGGGACCCGTCAGGGAGGGCGATATCCTCACCCTTCTTGAGTCTGAGCGGGAAGCCAGGAGACTTCGTTGAAGGGCTTTCACTGGTTGTTTCTTTAGTTTTCGCTGGCAATGTTTTTATGTTGGGTTGGCAACACTGTTGGCTTTTAATTCCCGACTCTCTTTGGAGACTATTAAGTTTGGATTTATCAGGAACCTAAATTTTGTATGAATTTTATGTTTGAACTACTTGGTTTATCATTATCAGTGGCCTCTTTGAATCTTGATTTTATTCAGCCTGATTTTATTTCTTCATGTGGATTATGAAGAAAGTTATTTTAAAGGATTCCAATTCCTCCTATAGAAGACTAAATGAAACAAATAAAATGAAGAACAAGAAATAAATGACTTTAATACAGAAGTTACAAATTTGTTACATTTTTTCCGAATCATTATCGGCTGAACAAGAATTATGAACTTCATTAGCTTCCATATACTCTCCCTCTTTTTCATTATGAACTTCATTGTCTTGCATGTACTCTCCCTCTTCAGTTGAAGGAATCAGATCAGTCATTTGATGTTTATCAATTAAGGCGGAAGGATGATACCATGAAGTGATTAAAAGCCCATTGTCTTTGATTGGCGATGCTTCATCCTCAGTAGGTGGTGTTTCTTCATAAGCCAGACGAGCATTCCCTTCTTGTTGGAGTAGAGAACTAACTGATTATGATTTTGGACAATGAAGATACGACCGAGGCCAAAAAGAAGAAGAAGAGACGACAGGAGGGGACTCTATGGAGAAATATTGATCTGACCAAGAAGTGACAAACGATTCCTCATACGAGCTTTCCCAAATGGTGATCGAAGAATCACTAGAAGACATTAGATGCTTGTATGGGGAAAATTATGTGTAAGCAAGAGGTAATCTCTAGAACTGCAAAATACTTTGTATGTGGTTTCTTTATACAGAAGTCAAGATTGGTGTATTGCATAGTGACAGACATTACAGCGACGTGATAACTCAATCTGAAATCTTGAATGGAACATGAACGAGACAACTCGAAGAATGTTGATCGGATTGACTTAGATGAGTTTCCACAGGGAGGAACTCAGTTCCGGAACCGAGCGACTCGATCCCATACAAGGAATCGCTTCGTCCGATTCTCGAACTAACTCTGGGATTCAACATCAAAATCCTATCTCGTTTCGTCTCTGCACCGTCCTATCCGAAACTCTTTTTTTAAAATAGGGAACCAACATCAAATTAGTAGAAAGATGCATGTGCTCTTTTATAGTCCTCATGATAGTTCCTTATTTCGAGACATTACATTTTTGTAGATTAACTTGATTCTAACTGATAACACAACAAAATAAGAGAATCTCATGAAAAAATTAATCAAGTAAATTATAATATTGAAAATATGAAGAAGAATATTATTTGATTTTAACAATAAACAAAAGCTTCGTTCGAAGAGGGCACGGTACAACAGATTCAGTAGTTTCAATGATTATCTTAGAAATCCATTTATAATTCCTTTGAAAACATTATTATAAAATTATTGCATACTTATAATTCAATTCAGACGGAAAAATAATATTCAACAATTTAAAACTCTTATGACTTTGTCAACTGTCTTGTATTTCTTTGAAGGTAACTGTCTTGTATTATTTTGTTATAGTTTAAACATTTAGAATACTGATTATAAAATTGATAGATATTTCACTATGTGAATAGTTCAACAAAAAAGAAAAACCCCTTAACATTTCAGAGTTGAATCAGAATGATCATGAGGCGGATCATCGGGGAGCGACCCGACCCGACCCGACCCTCAAACTGAATCAAGTAAAAATCGAGCTTGAGCAATTAAAAGAAAGAAAACGGTTGATCTGAAAGTTCTACACAAAGTCAGTGCACAGTGCTAAGTGCTAAAACCAGACGACGAGGCGATTACAGAAAATCAAAATGAGACCTAACATCGTTTCCGAGGTAAGCAAGAGAGCTTCTTCTTCTTCTTCGACCTCAGGTTATCTGAGATCTGATTTACGTTTCTCCAATCACATCACATTTTCTTAGTCTTCTTCGATCCGTGAGCATTTTCTCTCAATTTCTCCAATTTTACTCCCTGATCGTGATCGTCACTGGTTTAACTAAAGCCCTAATGTGTTTCCTTTTCTGCTTTACTGTTTGTGTCTGTGATTGTTTTCCGAGAAAATACTTGAGAAATAGATTTGCGAGATTGCAGTATGTTCACTCTACCGAGCTCTTTGGCAACTGTTTTGACCTGTATCTGTGCTGGTTTCTTACGAATTGGGGAAATGTAAATTTTGCGGTTGCTTTTATTTGTGTGTTCAGAATTGTTTTGTTGAATCCAACGGAAGATTAGAGTTAGGGTTTTTTACTTTCTTGTTTTAATTCATTTGTTGGATAAATGGATGTGAAGGTGGAATTTAACTCATGCAACCATTTATGTGAACCTTGGCGACTAAGATTATCAAAGAAAATTGTCTTTAGTCGCTGTGATTTTTGCAAGGAGCAAATGGAAATTTTTCTCCACTCATCGTTCCTGTTATGTTGGTTGGAGCTTCCAAATGCAGTAACAGACATTTTTGGTTGGTTCAGTTGATATAAATCAAGCATAAAGAACTATGTTTTACATAAATCATAATGGTGATGTTATCAGGTGGAGTTTTCTGAACGCTCTCTTTTACACACAAAACGAAATGTATATCGTTATTTCTTCAGTCAAAAATAAATTTCAACCTTGCAGCAGTTGGGATGGGTAGCAAAATCAGTTTCGTTTTTATTCTTCATCTTATAGTTCCTTATTAAATTATGTTGTTTATCATTTGGTGTGGCGTATAGGCAGGACTGTCCACAAGGATGGGGCAATGGTGGGAGGGCATTCCATTTCTTACGGCTACTGTAGTAATTGTTTGCGGAGCCATCTACTTGGTCTGTCTCTTGACTGGATATGATTCCTTTTACGAAGTATGCTTCTTGCCTTCTGCAGTCATATCGCATTTTCAAGGTACATACTTCTGAATGTAGCATATTTATTGGAAAAACATTCAAAAGGAAAATATTTTTTCTTCGTTGGATAATCTGCAAGTTTCTATATTCTGTACGAATAAGCTAATAGCAACTCCATGTGTTATTTTAATTGTCTATTTGCATGCGTTGTTTTTCTCTCACCATAACCACTTATTTATTTTCTTATGTGAAATCCTTGAAAACCTTTAATTATTCGCCACACATGATAATTTATAGGGTTAATTGTCAAAAAGTGCGCTGAAGTTTTGTCCACAAACGAAAACATGCATAAACTTTTGTCCACGCTTTTAGAAAAACGTAACAGGGATGTTCAGAATGAATGGTCTGGGCAGTTATTTGCGGATTCAATAGATTTGTGGGCAATAATGCATTCTAAAGTTGTGCGGGCAATTCATAATGCATTCTATAGTTGAGTGAGCCATACTTTAGTGTAGTTTTTGACAATTAACCTGCTACGTTTTCCTAAAAAAGTCGGTGGACAAAACTTCAATGCACCCTAAAAGCGTGGACAAAAGTTTATGCATGTTTTCGTTTGTGGACAAAACTTCAGTGCACTTTTTGACAATTAACCCTAATTTTTATTTGATTTCCAGATGTACAATAAATTGTTATGTACTTCTAAACTATGCATCACCTGACTATACATTCATTTTTGTTGATTTTTAGGCTTCTTAGTTGATGTTGGATTTAGGTTTAAGGGTATAGATAGTGTTAGGAATAATCTTTTTATTCGACAAGAGGATCTTACTAAGGAAATCAAATGAGATTTGCTTGATTAATACATACTTGAGGTCCTAAATGAGAAAGATTCTGGCAATTTTATGTGAAAGCCATTCAGAGAATCCCTAAAAGAACAGGAAATATAATGTTTGACTTAATTGAAAAGGAAAGGAAATCCTATCTGAGCCTACATAAGGAAAGTATATACGTGAGCCTAGCTCGGACTTAAAAATCTTAGTCCAAAACTATAACCAGATATCATAATTGGAATTTTGGACTGTTAGGACTGCTCTGCATCGATCAGTTTAAATTTGTATGTCAATATTCATCATATTTCTTCCCCTAAAAGTGAAAGATTTGTTCCATTTTGTACTCCAGTTATAGCCTTATACCATGGATAGTACTTTCTTTTTAGCTGAGGTTACAGTGCATCAACGTCCCCTTTCGTTGACCAAGTGTATAATCTTATGCCATGCTTAAGCACTTGCATATCTGAGAAGAGAATAGGAATTAAGATTAGTTTATAAAGAATTAGGAGTCAGATATCCGTCATCATTCTATTGATTTCATATAATATACAAGTGCCGGATATCTTGTTTTCCCGAACATTTTTAACTTACTCCTTTTGTTACTTCTTGCAGTTTACAGGGTCTATACCTCCGTTCTTTTTCATGGTTCACTGCTACATGTTCTGTTCAACATGTTGGCTTTGGTTCCTTTGGGTTCTGAACTGGAGAGAATCATGGGTTCAGTCCGCTTGTTGTACATTACAATATTGCTGGCAACAAGCAATGCTATATTTCATGTGCTCATTGCATTGGTCGTAGCCTATAACCCTTTTCATCAGTACCTATTTCTCATGGACGAGTGTGCAATTGGTTTCTCAGGAATATTATTTTCTATGATTGTTATGGAGACAAGTCTAAGTGGTGTCCAATCTAGAAGGTTGGTTTACTTCAAGCCTAGCATTACTTAATAACTAACTGATGCAATTGATGTCCTTCATGGTGGGTTCTGATGTGGACGTGGTACATGCTTGAGAATGCATGCTCATCCTTCTTAATATTTTATGATATGTTAAGCTCTTCATTACGCCATACTGTTGGTTTCTACTTACATTTGTTTCCTTTTATTCTGCAGTGTGTTTGGCCTCTTTAATGTCCCTGCGAAATGGTAAATCAGTTAGTGAAGTATTATAATATTGTTTTTTTTGTCATTTTGCATTTTTTCGTTTATCACTGTATTACTTACTGAAGACGTACCACCACCTTTCCTTGAAACAATTCCTCTAGGTATGCATGGATCTTGTTAATAGTGTTCCAGGTTCTTATGACAAATGTCTCATTGCTCGGACACCTGTGCGGTATTTTATCTGGTTTTGCATGTACGTGTTGGCAAGTTCCTCTCTCTCTCTCAACTAACCAAATTTTGGTGAAAGCTGTGGAAACATTGTAATGTAATATGTGCATTTTTAGATACCTATGGCTTGTTCAACTTCCTCATGCCTGGACCATCTTTTTTTTCTGCCATCGAGTCCTCCACTTTTCTCGTAAGTACTTTATTCTGCTCCCCAATGATAAGTTGAATCTTCTCTCCATTTGTTGATTTGATTGCCTGTGTACCTTCGACTTCTAGTGTAGGTGAAGATCTTATGTCGGATACGATCTGACACCTTAAAGTTTTAGTATGCTGTCTGTTCACAGTTAACTTAATTGATTGTCCAATGGCATGATTATTGGGAAGTCAGTAGTTTATTTCAACAAGTTATTTGTGATTCTTGTCATTAATAATTTGATTTGGATTTTGTGGACATCCTTTTTATCTTGCTATTGCTTTTGACTTTGAGTACTTCAAGTCAATGCTTGCTGATGGTATTTGTAACTACTTCCTATCTGATGAGGTGCTTATTATGAGATGGCCCAATGGTTCAGTTGTCTGCTGAGTTGACAGCCCACCCTAAGTATTTCCAAATTGTCGTCTTTGCAAATATATTGATTAAAGTGATACATTTAATAGTTCATATTATTTTGGTAAAGCGAACTGACTCTCTAATTGTGATGATGATTTTAATGACTAATAAAATTATAAACTCAGCTTAGTAAGAGTGAGGAAGGTGAGATTTGAGCTCCGTTGGGTCTTCTGCATTTGCTTGTTCCAAATTTAAGTGACTGGGATTCATAATGTCGATGTGCTTTTATGTTTCTTGATTGTGCATCTTCTATTATGCTCATGCATTGTCCTGAATAAATTCGTTCCTATGATATTTGCAGTCATCTTGTGTCAGGCGTCCTAAGTTCATTATGTGTACTGGTGCTATTCCTTCAGGCTCCATCCCCACCTATTCAAATATAAATACAAACTCAAGGTAAAAGTCTACATTCCACTACTGCAATTCCATGTGACTATTTTTGACTTGACGTTTTATGCTATTTAGTGGATTGTTTTCTGGGAATATTTGGAGAAACGTTACATCGTGGATGCCACAGAGGGAAACTTCTGCTCAGGTATTGAGAATTCATTGAGTGATCCTTTTTACAGTTTTGGAGACTATTTTCTGCCTTCTTTAATGAAATGATTTCAAATGTCTCTAGGGTTTGCACTCCCAATCTTTAATCATTTTGAAATGAATTAGTCATTTCTGCATATTCTTATGTTGGTACCTCAAGTGCCATAGTGCGACCTGGTTTTTTTTTTTCAATCTTTGGTCCTCGGTTTTATCTGAGTGCTACGGAATATTTCATTTGACCATAACCC
Source organism: Erodium moschatum (assembly GCA_036897745.1). Classification (NCBI taxonomy): domain Eukaryota; kingdom Viridiplantae; phylum Streptophyta; class Magnoliopsida; order Geraniales; family Geraniaceae; genus Erodium; species Erodium moschatum. The sequence goes on from JAYMSV010000298.1 coordinate 11,776, forward strand.
CCTTTTATTGTGTATATAGTCAACGCAAGACGAGAGATTTCCTGGGTCGGGTAGAACGCTTGGTTCTACTCAAAGTCAAGCTGCTCCTGCTTCAAATCCTGATTCTAACTTGCAGGTTAGACTTTTGGATGATACGGGAGCAGCCAACATTACAGGACAGCAGCTATCCAGTGGAAGGTATCAGGAGCTCTTCAATATGTGCATGTTGACTTAAATAATTGTTTCATGGATTTACTTGGTGGATACCCGAATACACTTTTGCTTTGGTGTCATTAATTTGTTCTGCCTGCTTCAGGCAGTCAGCTGTAAGTAATGTAGCAGTAGCCCCAGCAGTGAGAGGAAACCCTGCTTCTGAAATAGATATTCAGAAACTTATATCAATGGGTTTCGAGCGGGTAAGCAATCATGGATTTAGTATTTATTCCTTCTTTTCATATACTTGTGTAGATCCCAGACCAGTAGGGGGGTGGGGTCAAAGGAATTAATAAAGAAATAGAAAAAATATATTAAACTTACAAGTTTATGAAACTTCTTTTGAAAAAGATATAGCTTATTTTAGATGTTCACACACAAAGAAAAAGGAGTCCAAATAAAATTTGAGAATAATGTCTTGTGCTGGATGCATGGTAGCCGTTGGATGGGGTTGATTTTGGGGGGATGGGAGAGAGATTTTTTTTGTTTAAAACACTCTTTTGGTGTGTAATTTCCTCGAGGATGATTATATAATTATTAATGATTACTATGGAGTGATTAAAAAATGTAAATCATTGCTAAATTTCATTGCTATTAGTCTTAACTAAACCGACTTATTTAACTCGAGGGGTTCAAAGTATAACAAAACTACTAACTTAGGTAATTAATAAAAGTTATAAAAGGGTCAATTTACAAATGTGATTATTTATTTCTACTAAACATTGATTTTACAAAACTTGAGGGGGTATCACTTGAATCCCTCAAACTGTGCTATATCCATTACGCCCCTGATTATATTGAAATGAAATTATGTGGATAGTGAACCCCGATGCTTTGTGATTGTTTCAGACACAGGTAGAAGTAGCTCTTGCAGCTGCTGATGGGGATCTTACTGTCGCCGTGGAAATTCTTATGAGCCAGCAGGTAATGCATCTTCCTAGAGTTGTTTTTCCTGACGCAGCCATGGGTGATGTTTGACTTTGATAGTATCATATGGTTAATCTGCAGGGTTGAATCACTCGCTGGCCTTCACATATAGTTGTTGGATCATTAACTAGCTCTGCTCATGTTTAAGTGAATCAGTCTCATCTGGTACTGTATAGCGATTCTAACATGTTTAGTTCATGTTTCAAAAAAAAACATGTTTAGTTCAAGTTTTAAAAGGAACATTGTGTAATGAATACCATATCCTTCTTCAGAGTGAAACTTCTGTGAATTGTTTTGGATATACATATTAGTTCCTTGTGCAATTCATAGCAGTCTTTTCAAAAAAACAAATAGGCTAGTCAGATGTTTCGGACACCATACGGAACCCGTTCAGTGCTAACAAGCTGCTTTATCCTTAGCCATTCAAATGTACGAAATCGGTTCTGTGTGCTCGTGCTAGCAAATTGCTCCATCAATTTAAACGTCCGATTGCATGGATCTTGTTTGGTGTTCAAAATTTCGCTATCTACCAATATTTAGTTAGAAGGCATAGCTTGTAGCTTCAGAGGTCTGAACTGAAGATAAATTATACATAGGCCGCAACAAAAGGTTTACATGAACGCACGGTTACACAAGAAATGGACCATGCAGAGCATCTTCACATTTGCTATTTGGTTACTAATCAATGGTTATAGTGGTGGCCAATGAGTCACCGAGCCTACGTTCAGGTTGCGAAGTATTGACAGGGGTAATGGCTGGTGAAGTATTGACAGGGGTAATGGCTGGTGAACATACGCTTGCTGCTAGTGTGAATGCATTTCTGTTACGTAGATAATCAACCCATCTGCCAGCAAAATGGCCTTCTTCCTTCCCCTTGGAACATGTAGCAAAAGTATCGGCAGGGGTAATGGTTGGTGAACATACGCTCGCTGCTAGCGTGAATGCATTTCTGTTGCCCTTGGAACATGTGGCAAAAGTATCGGCAAGGGTAATGGTTGGTGGACATACACTCGCTGCTAGCGTGAATGCATTCCTGTTGCCCTTGGAACAAGTAGCAAAAGTATCGGCAGGGGTAATGGTCGGTGAACATACGCTTGTTTCTAGCGTGAATGCATTCCTGTTGCCCTTGGAACATGTAGCAAAAGTATCAGCAGGGGTAATGGTTGGTGACCACACGCTTGTTGCTAGCGTGAAAGCATTTTTGTTGCCCTTGGAACATGTAGTAAAAGTATCAGCAGGGGTAATGGTTGGTGAACACACGCTTGCTGCTAGCGTGAATGCATTTCTGTTTCCCTTGGAACGTGTAGCAAAAGTATCGGCAGGGGTAATGGTTGGAGAACATACGCTTGCTGCTACCATGAATGCATTTCTGTTACCCTTGGAACATGTAGCAACTCTGGAAGCAGAATTGTCTTCTTCCTTGCGCTTGGAACATATAGCAGACTTGTTTTTCCTCCGAGCTTCGTCGAGATTTTTGGGCATGGAGTTAGATCCTTCGCAAATCTCAATTTCCTGAGCAAGAGTCGATGAGTCACCAAACCTCTGTTCGGGTAGCAAACTATCAGCAGGGGTAATGAAAGTTGAACAAGCGCTTGCTATGTGGGCCGGTGTGAATGCATTTGTGTGGAGTAGAGAATCGGCTGATCTGCTACCAGAATGTTCTGCCTTGTGCTTGGAACTTGTAGCAACTCTGGACGCAGAATTGTCTTCTTCTTCCATGCGCTTCAAACATATTGCTACTCCGGAAGTAGAATGGCCTTCTTCCTGGGGCTTGGAACATGTAACAGCTCTGGCGTTTCCATGAGGCACTGTGCAATTCTTCAACAGATCAAATCCTTCATAATCGGTCAAATTGCTCCACGCACCAAAAACACAACTCAACATCTTATTATGTATTCAGTTGAAATTATTGACTTACAGAACCCAGATGACCAGAATGGCCACAATTATAGCAAGAAATGCATCCAGGAGCGGGATCTTTGAACTCCGCACAACAAAGATGTCCAAAACTCTTGCACACATAGCATTGTATTTCCTGAACGCTCAAATGAAAAGAATATCAACTGATCCTTGTGTAAAATTGCATGAAACCATCTACAGAAAACATGCAAAGACTCATTTGGAATATGGCAAGTACCTTGAGATCATCAGGGGAATAGTTAGTTCTACATGACGTCATATGATGCCCCGACTCGCCACATCTTAGGCAAATTTCTGAAAATTGATGGCCTCCTTGCTTTTTCTCTGGACAACGGGCATCCCTGTGGCCTCTTCCTTTGCAGCTAAAGCAATTCATACCCTATGTCACATAGATATTACAATATCACCAGTCTGAGTAGCAATTATATTCTTTACATCCTGAACAGATATGATCAGTATAAGAGATTCCGCATCTAAAGGATAGAAAAACAAATGATAACGTTTTGTAAATGTGAGAGATTCTTCTTTTATTTTTCACTCCACTCCGCTCTCCATGTGAATCCATAAACCATAATGAGAAGATTTTTAGCATGCATTAAAGAGCTGGAAGGGATAATAACAACTGAGCTTAAGATTTTTATGGGACTTAAAGTTTAAACATCTAAAATAACACCACTCTTAAGAGTGCATGTTTTGTTTGATGAGATATGGTTTAATTTGGGTCACTATGACACAGAATCTTCTGCTCTAATTTGGATGAAACATACCTGTTGGTTTAGTAACTTCAAGGCGTCAAAAATAAAAATAAATGTTTAGAACAGATAGAAGATCAGTGCTATATATATGGAGATTTTAATTAATATCGACTTTTCAAATGAAAAAGATAAAAAGAGGTTCACTAGGAGTCTAGACAAGCTTAGAGCAATAACAGTAATACAATGAAATAATCTGCATCAAGCATAGACCCTAAAAGGGTGTAAGGTTAATGAGAGCAGACCTGTGGGCACCTCTTCCAACTGTGCCCGTAACCCGCACATAAGGAGCAGGGCCTTTTCCGGTATGCTGTGGTACAATTCCTTGTTACATGAATTTCACCACATCTGAGACATTCATCTGGGCTGCTCCTAGGAGGATCGAAATATCTTGGCCCTCTCTGAGAGGAGTAATAAGTAAGTAACACACGGCATAATAAGATTAAAACATGACAATTCAACAATTGAGTCGTGTACTCACAAGAAGCTTTTGAAGCACACTCCCAACCGGGTCAGTTCTGAATGACATCATTGCCCCTCCATGTTTATCTTTTCTCTCTCGCAATAGACTACCAATCGGGTCTGCTCTGAAGGACATTACTGTCCCTCCACTTTTGTCTTTCTTTTTCTGTGATACAACACCAATCTATATTCGAGGAATGTGATAATATCAGTAAAAAGATTGCAAGTGCATTCTTTATGTTGCATATTGCAGTTTTGTTGTTATAGGAAAACGAATGAGAATACAACCACAAATAGGAATTGCAAGCTGGACAAATATGTAATGTTTGTTTATTCTACGTATCTAAATTCCAAAATAACAATTCAACTCACAACATTCTCTACCTCTACTGAACAGTAAATACACAAGCATATACGTACATTGTATGAGAAACCTGACCTGAGACTGAAGCAAGGGGATTAATACGTTTCCGGCTTCATGTACTTTATTCATCTTGCCCTTTTTTCTTCTCCTTTTTTTCCTCTTCTTGAGTACAAGAGTATCTGCTGGCACCAGTTCCTTTGCAGCTCTGCAACATCTCATATTTACTTCTACTTGATCGTCTTCTGTAGATGATGAACAAAGATCAATTATTGCACTAGACTTAACAACACCATAACCCTTCAATGCTTGTGCTGTTTCCACAGCTTCGACTCCATCCACTTGCTCCTTTTCCCTTCCAGCATCAACCTAGAGTAGTGGAAAACATATAGAACAATTAGAAAAGAAAAAAAAAAGAACAACACAAACCTCAAACTTTCCATGTTCATATAAAAGGCAAACAACACATTTTGAAAAGGACGAGCAGAACAGTGAAATGTATATTGGAAAATTTTAAGCTAGCTGTAAACTCATTCCTATGTATTTTGAACAAAGAAGAACTAGAGGTTAAAACAGCATCAACACATGCATAGAAGCAATGAATTGGGAGAAGTAATACTGTGGTGGGATAGTCACAAATCCATATATATATAGGGACTATCTACTACAAACCCCTAATATAATACAAACTACAAACTCATCTGAGCCATTAGATCAAGTGGATCCAATGGCCTATGTTTTTTAGGAGGGGTTTAAAATAATAAAAATTAATTCAAAGCTATGCATATTTACAATTCATGTCATTAATGATTTTTTTATATAAAAATCTGGACCATCTATTTTGCTTCATTTAGTGGCTCCTAGGGGTTTGTAGTTTGTATTAGAGTTAGGGGTTTGTAGTGGATAGTTATCCTATGTATAAAGATATAACATAACAATAAATTCCTCTGATGATATCTTCAATCTGCTTTTTGGAGAAAAGAGAATGCAACTCACATCAATGTTCGTACTCGCGTCAATATTGCTGGATATCATACTAGATTCTGGTGCAGACACTTCATCAGCCAGCTCCTCTTCGTTCACACCAAAAACCTGCAACAAAAGGTGAACGAACAAATGTGTGTATGTATATAATATATATCATTCATGTATGCAGATGAAAAACTAAGCATTTAACTACCACATTTCCCAACTTTTGATGCAACAATCTCATGACATCCATGCAAATTTGTCATGGGAACAGTTATATATGAAGTATGAACATCTAAATTAGTGCAATTTTTCAACCAAAACAAAAAATATTGTCCTGTACCTTACTAGATTCAGGTGCAAACACTTCATCAGCCAGCTCCTTTTCCCTCGCATCAAAAACCTATGATAATAAGTGAATGAGCAAATATATGCAATTCATATATACAGATGTAAAATTAAGCATTTAACTGTTACATTTTCCAAGTGTTGATGCAGCATTTTCAGTATATCCATACATTTTATCAAAATTTGTCATAGGCATGGGAATATATGTAAATAAACAGGAGTGCAACTTCTTCAACCAAAAACAAACCCTAAATTGGGGAAGTTTCCAATTCCATCTGTACTCATCTTCAACGTCGTCATCATTTTCCCTTTCTCCTTCTCGATTAAAGACTAAGAATGGTGAAGGAACGTACAGTTACCTCCCCTTGAGCTCCATAACAAATAGTTTTCTTCTTCTTCGTCTTCCTCTTCCTCTTTTTACTCCTTCCATGAGCCCTCTCTGTCTCAAGCATGGTTCTAAGGTTATCGAATCCAGTCAAATCTGCAAGGATCCTGTACTCTTCGGATCTCAAACCTCTCTTGTCGTCTGTCCCTCCATCTTCGCCTTCGCTGCTTGTTATCAATATTACGGGTGATTGATGCTCCATGTTCCTCCGATCAGCTATCACCTTCGTTTTCTGGGATTTTTCTCGGCTGTTTGGAAATGAGATCGGTCGGAGACGTTAAACCAGGGGATGG
>JAYMSV010000299.1:0-18360 GCA_036897745.1 Erodium moschatum
CCTCCCTCTTATCCCCTTAAGACATCCTCCTCCCAAACAGGCCTGCTTGAAAGTCGCGGTTCGTCTGCTGTCACTGGCCATCTCCCCTGACTAGCCACCGCAAATGCCGACCTCCCATCGGAGCTCTCCTTCACCCACTGTTTGTGGTCCACCCCCGTCTCTGCGCGTGTTTGTTCATCCCTGTCTGGTAGCGCATGCCGCCACTCTCTCTGGTGGGGAGCCAATGGCTCCTGAGTTGGCCTCGTCAGAACATGGCGGATGTCCTCGGGGTCCCAGTGCCCAGCTTTGGATGAGGACAACGGGGGCGACGGTTTCTCCCCCGTGCCCCCCGATGAGAAGCGTCTCCGATGGTGCGACTTCGTATAGGGAGGTGGGTGGTCGTCTCCATATAGATCGATGTATGGGCGGCCTACTTGTAGTGACCGCCTTCATGTGGGCCGAGTTTCTTCCACCACCTCTCCGAGATCTTTAGAGCATGCTCTCTTGTGCATGACTCTCCCTGGTTCCCACCCTCAATAATCATGCCTTTCCACCTCGGATGATTATGTTCTCCCCATTTCGTCTGTTCCTGACATGTTCTCAATTGGATTTTCGTCGTCTTCATCGTACCTAAGTATGTCCCTACCTGGAGGCGTCATGTTCCTTGGGGTGATTCATGTCACACCCTCACCCGGTCAGATATTGAGAACATTAATCCAGTTCGAATTGAGCGAATCTCCTGTTGTTGTGTAACTTCTAGTTGTGGTAATAGAAGTATGTTGTGTAATCGAGTGCGTCAGAACACCTGTGTTGAACGGAGGTCTCTGGTCTATACCTCGGCTATACGGATTTATCCTATGTTATTGTTTGTTGTGTTTTTGGAAATGATTAATGGAATATAACATTTTTAAAAGGAGGACAAGCAGAAGAGATTAGCATCATCAAATTACATTTAAAATACGCATTTAAAATTTAAAATCAAGTTTTAAATTGGAAGAATTGTTATCAAATTAGGATTGTGAGTTAAACTTGCAAAACCTAAGAAACCAGAGGGGTGAGCAACAGAGAGACGAATCACAACAAACCCAACCCTTCCTCTTTCTGTCGCTCAGTTTTTTTTTGAAAATCTCAACAGCATTATCGAAACCCTAATCCTCCATTTCTGTGCGATCGTGTTCCTCCGAATTAGATTAATCCAGCTCGAATTTGCTGCGGTTTGTTTGTTGACGTTTCGATGACGGCTAGCTCAGTGAACCCAACTGAGAGTTTCAGTCGCGGCGCTACTCGCGGTGTCTCCTCCCCGTGGACTCAGATTGTCCGGGGAGAATCCGAGGGGATTTCGTCTCCGCCGCTGCCTACGGTGCCGCCGGTGTCGACCTCGGCGGCGACGGTGACGTCATCTGCTATTGAGCAGGTGGTTTCTTCTGGGTTCTCACCTGATGCACCTACAGTTTCTGTTCCAGTAGAGGAGGCGGTGGGTGAGAGCTCAGATAATGGGAATGCAGGTAAGAGGCCCGCCTGGAAAAAGCCGTCCAATGGGGGGGCGGTGGCTGCGGAGGTTGAGCCAGTCATGGGGGCTGAATCGTGGCCAGCACTGTCGGAGTCCACTAAGGCACTTGGAAAGTCGGAATCTTTGAAATCAAACGATGGGTCTTCTGTTTCTCAGCCTGTATCGCAGGTTGATAAGCAATTAGTTTGTGCAGTTTTGCGTGGTTTCTTCATTGTCATTTGTTTTGTTTGGTTGGTTGCTTGTTTGTTTGTTTGCTGAGATGTGTACTGGATTGGTAAATTTGTATTTCTGATGAGTTACTATGAGTTAACCAGGCTAAAATCTACTTGTATGTTAGGATACACTATCTATGTTGCTGCATTGTGTATGCTTGTCACATGGTGCACTGTGGTTGTTCACAAACATGACCATCTTCTTAGAAAGAAGAAAAAGAGAAGGAAAACACAACATAGAATGCTAATTAATTTTTACTGTTCTGAACTATAGAGTGGATGGTGAGCTTATGCAAGCTTGTTAGACATAGTTTTGAGTGTTAGACTAAGAAAAAGTTCATTCAGGAAATGGGTTCTGGGAGATGGGTGTATTGCATAAATATTATATACACATACAAAAAAGTAAAATTGTAATCACTACTTTAGTTTTGATTCCCCCTCCCCTCCCCTATAAATCCGTTTCTAAGAAATCTCAAACATGTTTTTTTTTTGGTAGTTGTAGACCTGAAACTTAATTTCTTGATCAACTACAAAAATTGTTTCCTAGTTTGTGCTTACACATACAAAAAAAGTAAAATTGGAAATTCTCCTCCCGATAAATCCGCTTCTAAGAAATCTCAAACATGTTTTTGTTTGGTAGTTGTAGACCTGAAATTTAATTTCTCGATCAACTACAAAAGTTGTTTCCTAGTTTGTGCTTACTACAATTCAGTATGGATGAATTGTATTATGTGGGTAAGGATGAGTAAATGTGATTTTCCAATATTTTTACCTTGATTCTATGTTCTCAATACTTTTACTTTATTTCTATATATGTTTCTCCATACCACGCGTATGAATCTATAGTCGGTTGACTTCGTATGTTTCCATATTTATCTTTTGGTATTAACTCTACAGGGTACTACAACTACATCCTCATCTCTCTCCTCACAGAGACAGCCTAATCTTCAAAACACAGGACCTGTACGCCAGAGATCAATGAAGCGTAATGGGGCCGGCAACACATCCACTAATGGTAGCTTTTCTCAGCCACCAGCTCCATCTGTCCCGTTAGTTGATGTGCCTCCGATAAATCATTCTCCTAGGGACGCTACACAAAGGAGTGGGTTTGGATCCCACAATGGTAACAACCACCCACAACGAAATTCATACCGAAATCGCAATGGCGGGCCACATCCTCGTGGGGATGGTTCTCACCATCATAATTATGGGGGAAGACGCGATCAGGACCGTAGCAATCAAGATTGGAATGCTCACAGAAGTTTTAGTGGGAGGGATGCACAATTACATCCACATAGGATTATCCCAAGGTTTATAGCGCCTCCAACTCCGGCTCAGTTTTTACCTCAATCATCAGTGCAACATTTTGGCGGTCCTATTGCTTTCCCTGGTAAGGGGTGTAATATATTAAATTATTCTGCATTATGGAAGTGTCCTTGGTTTGCCTGGTTAGTTTAATACGGACCTTATGTGCTAACTCTAATGCCTTTATCTGTGTTCAGAACAAATGGCACCTCACATGTATTTCGTTGCAGCACCACATCCAGAGTCATTCAGAGGTGGTGTGCCTTTTGTGGGGCCAATACCACCTCCTGCTGTCTATTTACCGTCCCCAGATCGTCACTTGCATGTTCCAATAGTTACTCAGGTAGACTATTACTTCAGGTAATTCTTCAACCTTTTATTCTGGTATGTTTTGTAATTGTGTTATTTTTGTTCTTGTCTGTTTTTATTGTCATCAACGAGTCCTTTGTATATCAAAAGGTTAACTGTAATTGCATCTCATATTCTGTACTGCAGTAATGAGAATTTAATTAAAGATACATACTTGCGGCAAAACATGGATGACCAGGGCTGGGTATCTATTAAGTTGATTGCAGGATTCAAAAAAGTAAGTTGTTCAGGGTTTTTAAATGCATCTTCTTTACATTGATTGTGCTACAGTCTTCCTGTCTTAAAAGTTCAATATCAGTGCTTGTATGTGTGCTAAGCATCATGCTTTTCTTTAAAATTACATTATCTGTAGGTTGAGATACACTCGCTCCTATGGTATATTGAAAGCCTTGTACTAGCTGTTTCCATTTCATTTATATTAACCATAACATATAGAAAGTGGCCTTGTGTTAGCTGTTGTGCATTGTTTTATTTCATAGCAGAAGGCCATTCATGTCAAGTCAGTTAACCTGGGTAATCATTTCTTTCTTATACCCTTAAATGTGTTGAGGTCATCGATGTTCTCTTGAAGTAGTAGAGTTTTGTGGTGAATGGGGATTCCCTCAGAGCAAGAGATGGTTGGTTCCTAAAGTTCTTTTCGTGCGGTCCAAAAGGAAACACCTTTTGCTTTTGCGGTCGTATATCTATATTTCAATAACCCTATGAATATATTATCAACACCTTACCTTAATTTATCAAAATCTTTATTTTAACAACACAAATCCGTACTTTCAATAAAGAACGTAGAATTTGTTTACGAATGCCTTTGGTTGTCATTTTGTTTCTATAATTTTGCCTTCTAGTAGAAATTGTGCCTCCTAATAAGGGTTAGTAACTGCGAAGCACCAATAAATCCAACAATTCATCCTAGCTTTATGGCTTCTTTGTAGTTCTATATAGTAACCAATCCCTTAGTACTACAAAATGCTTGTATGTGTGCTAAGCATCATGCCAACTTAGAAGCTTTGGTGGGGAAATATTACAGTTGAGCTACTGAGATAAATTTCCGTTGTCTGCCTGGTGATTCTGGTTTTATGTTGCTGTGTGGTTTTCCGAGCATACACTTTATTCCAAGCAATAGACAATATGGTAGTCATAAGTCCTCATCACTATATTGTACAAAACTATCCATGAGAACTAATAAGTAGTTATCATTGTTTGAACATCTCCGAGCTGCTAAATGAATTCTTGCTTGCCATTCCACTTAAGTCTTGGACTATGTTTCCAATATTTCCATTGTCTTGGGTCAGGGGTCATATTAATCTATTTTAAGTTCATGTGATGGGCAAGTTTATCTTGGAATTGATAGTTTTGCTATAACCAAACCTGCCTAGCTTTTTATATTCTGATCCTTGAATCACACATCATGCCAACTTTTAGGTGAACATCAATTTATATTCATCTTGGGAGCATGTAGTTTTGATATGATTAAGCATGCCTAGCTTTTATATTCTGCTGTCGAACATCACCTCTGGCCAACTTTTAGGGTAATATCATTTTGTATGTAATGCCTAAAGGTGCTTCATTGTGTTTGCAATGCCCGTTACTGATTCTCCTTGTTTATCGAATAGCAGTAAAACTCTCTTTTGTTTTTCATGTGCCGGTTCTGTATTCATTATTATACTCCTTACGTCATAATTGTCTTTAGTATCTCTAGTCTTTGATTATAAAGACGTTTTTTGTGCTCTGAAACTTTCATGGATACTAGCCTATGTCTCTAGTATCTCTTGTCTTTGATTATAAAGAAGTTTTTTTGTGCTCTGAAACTTTCATGGATACTAGCCTATGTCCTAGTATCTCTTGTCTTTGATTATAAAGAAGTTTTTTGTGCTCTGAAACTTTCATGGATACTGTCCTATGTTTTCCTTTGCACCAATATCTTGTAGAATTTAGCATGCTGCCCTAATTGAGTGAGTTAATGTCTCATTTATAACCAGCCTATGCATAATAATTCTTTCAGCTAGTGATATAATACATATTGAGCAGTAATTAACTTGTTCAGTGACATACAAAGTCTGTTTTAGTTCATAAAACAGTAAGGACTGAGAGCAAGTTATGTTGCACACACACAATTGGAACTTCGAGGTAGAACAGTTTGATTTACTTTGAAATCAATGCAGAAGTTTTGTACTTATCTTTACTTCATGGTTGGATGCATCACACCTTTCATATGATGTCTTCTGTTTCATCTTCCCATTTTATTTTTTTGTGTATATGTTCATCTTGATTTAGTAGTATAATATAATTGATTGTTTTTAGTGTGTGAAGATGGTTTAAGATATTTGAAATACATTCAGGTCATACATTTATAGATTTACTGTTCCTTTTTATTCTACTTTGTGTCAGTAATTCTCTGCCAAATTATACTTCACTCTTGTTTAGGACTTATTGTTTCTCGTAGATTTCTGCATTCAAATATGATAGTATTTGTTCAAGCTCAGCCCTCACTTAAACGATATTTTGCTGGTGTCCCCTTGTTTACATTGTTGGTCTTTTTATGTTTTAAATTCAAATATTATGTTAAATTTGTAGGTCATTAGTTCAATAAAAATTTGAGATATGCACAATTGTAGTTATTTTCACTAGTATTTACTATTCTCCCCTTTGATTGGAAACTTAGGCTCTGTTTAAGATATGCCTATTCTTTATTCTTTGTGCCTCGTTACTGTAAAACTTAGCCCTAAATGATAAGTTAGAAACATTATAGGTTCCTGTCCCCCATAGTACCTGGTCTGCATAGGTTAATCAGTACAGGCCAATAATGATTTTTCTATCTTATGGTAGTGCCAAACAGAGGATACACTATGTTTATCCTTGAATGGTTTACCTTCATAATTCCAAGGTCAACCAGCACAAACACAATGCTTGGGACTTGGATACACCAAACCTGGCAGGTGGTAGATGTCATTGATTTGTGGTGAAGATTGTTCTGGTAGTTTACTGGTGATACTGTGCTGCCATCCATATTGAAACCTTACATTAGAGAATCAAAATGAACATTGTCAAAATTCTGTTCTGGCATTTTTCGGATGTTGTATTGCAATATTGCAGAAGAGAAAAAAGAACTTAATTCACAAATGAGGTGTGCAATATTGCAGAAGAGAAAAAAGAACACAATTCACAAATGAGGTGTGCAATATTGCAGAAGAGGAAAAAAAAACTTAATTCACAAATGAGGTGAAAATCGACTGGTTTTCTGGTCTCCAAGAACAACAAAAAGGATTTTCTCATTCCATGCCTTGAAAAGTTGAAAGTTTGACATCATCAGAAAGGCTTTAGTGTACCTGTGCACTTATTTTATACTTGTTAATTCAGTTTGTTATATTTTTATCTCACTGTCTGTCGATCCTGAGCAGTTATGTTTGATTAAGGAAGTTTGTTTTCATTTATATATTTACTGTTGTAATTGTTTGCCTTTTGCACTATCCCATTCCTTTGGCATATGCAGTATTTTATACTTTCTTTTCTTTGATGACTCATCTGTTCCTTGTTTTTCTCACAGAGAATGAAGGGAGTTTTACACATCTTGCTGGTTATTTTCCCTTGTACTAATTTATTATATCACATGATTATAATTTGTCTGTCCCTTCCTTTTTCAGTTGAAGCTCCTGACAGAAAATATCCAGCTCATTTTGGATGCTGTGCAAGGTTCTACTCTTGTAGAAGTTCAGGTATTATTCTGGTGCCTGAATATATTTCAATATAGCCTGATATTATTGATTAGTAAATTGATAATTGGTATATATGATGGGTCTAATTTCCATTGTGGTGACCCTATCTCACCTCACTAGTTTGACTACCAACTGTGTTTGAGTTTCAGGGTGACAAAATAAGGAGGCGCAATGACTGGATGAGATGGACTATGCCACCTGTCGTGCAGTTTTCTAATCATGCCAACCTGCAGCAACCAGGTCATGACATGCTCGCCAGTGGAGTCAAAGGTCTAAATATTGAGGAGAAGGCTGCTACTGCCAATAGGGGTCATGCGATGGATCCCTTGCCAAGGAAATCTGAATCTGGAGAGATTAACAACCACTCAAATCAATCCAACAGTGAGGGAAGTGTTCCAGCAGGTTCAGATCATCAGCCTGCTCCAGCCATAAATTAAGTTAGTAAGATGTGTGCTAAAGCACAATTCTGGGGGGGCGGGGAGGAGGAGGGGATAGTGGAGGTGTTAGTGCTGTGAAAACCTTTGATGCCCGTGGGAATCTTGGTCATGATTCTCACTGGGCAAATAAGAAACACAATTATAAGGATTAGAAAGGGACAACTTTAGGGAAAAAAACAAAAGGAAAACTTTTTCTTCAAAAAAAATTAAAAAAGATACTTTTATGACATTGACTGGTAGCAGGAGCTCTTGGGCACGTATGAGTATGGTTTGCCAGCTGTTGTAGCCGGAAACCACATTCAGAATCCTGGTTAGTTGGTAACTTCATGTGGGGAGTTATGGTTAATTCCCGTGTGCCCTATGCTTTCCTACTTTTTGGATCTTTGGGGTGAGAAGTACCCTCTAGTATTGGTTGGAAGAAAGCTTTTGGTGAGTTTGTATTGGCCGAAGGGTTGTCTTGTGATGCATCACAACTCATGCTACAACTTGCTGCTGGTCATCCTGGTTTAGATTTTTTTTTTGATATATCACATTTAGAATTATATTCTTGTGTATACCTTGTCTCTTCAAACCTTTTGAAGATTTTACTACATAAGATAGCCCTTGGGATGAACCTTTTAAGCCCTCTCTGGGCTGAATGTTGGATTAACATTTGGAGTTTGTTTAGATCTTTAATCTTATTGGATTGGACCTGTTTTATGAGTACTTATGGATGGCAATGAATTTTTGCTTGAAATGTTTATTTTCTCTACTGGTCTGTATCCGAAGGCGTTTGATTTAGGGGAGAAAGCTGCCCAATGATACAGTTTATGGGGTCACTTCCCGTCTATTTTGAAATACTAAAAAAATTCTATCGTGCATCATTCATAAGTTAGTTTATAACAGGTCTTTTTTCCCACTGTATAGTTTTTACTCCATACCCAATTTATTCAGACAGATTTTAGGTTTTGATTTATTCTGCTTTAGGTTGGCCTGGAATTATAGAGTGTTGCAGATGGTCAAAGATCTAAGAGCATATCCGGTCCAGGGGCTGATAGTTGGCTGATGGAAACAAAAGTAATAATTAAATACTCTCATCTATCGGCGACGCATTCCGCTGGTGGTAAGTTCACAAATGGCGCTATCCGTTGACTGATACAATATTGTGAAGAAAAATGCTTGTTTTGTTGCTTTCAACTCTTTCCTTTCAGCCTTGTGACAAGAAATATTTTTTGTTTCAGCCGGTTGATAGGATTATTTTAATATATTAGATGTTTCCATCAGTCAGTAACCTTGTTAATGACTGGAGATGCTCCAAGGGTGTAGTCGGGGGGAAACGTTGAAAAAGTAGGATTTTTTCAGTCCTGGGAGAAGGATTTATCTCCCTATCAATTCACCGGCGAATTGGGTAGGTTGGATGAATTAGCATGGATGTGCACCGATTTGCCTGACTAGATTTCGACCAATGTAAAGGAAGGATGGGCGAGTAGCTCCGTGCAGATGGTCTAATGAGATAAATATGCAGCTATGGGTAACGAGTTTGTTTTGTTTGCTGACGGGGCATACCTGTTGGATGCATTGAGCTGTGGCGACTGTAAATAATTTGATCTATGGAGAATAGTTGTTGTAAAGGCTGTAATGCCAGATTAAAAATTACTGCAAGCCATAGAGGAGGTACTTGTAACAACTAAAAGGATAAAGGAGGAAGAACATTGTGAATATGTAGGAATCACAAGACCAGCTTCATCCTTTGAATCAATTCTATTGTCGACCGCAACCACATATATGAACACATGGTTACTAATTATAACACATGACTGAGTAGTTGACTCCAACATCTCTTTATCCATCTAAAATCATTCTGATACATTGTGTTCCCAAGTAGAAACATATAGAGACCTGCTGTACATGAGATGAACTGATACCACAAAAGCTAGCCAAAAGTAAAAAATAAAATGACAGTGCTGAGAAATCCCAAATGCAAATTTGAAGTAGCAGTGGCCAGTTGCGAGTGCTGGTAAAAATAACTATTACCTTTATATAATAGGCTTTTATCTTTAAGGTATCTGATTATCCAAACAACTAATTGATTCTTCAGTCCACTCACTTATGACTCCATGTACTGTGATGGCGGAGGGCTTGTTTTAGTCTTCTCAGGACCTGCATTGTGATTTCGAGTAAGTATCAATCAATTAACCATATTTAATCCATAATATAAGGAGAAGCAATCTAGCCGCACATGACTTGGATTCCAGAATCATCAAGTAGGAAATTGCCTAATTTATATTTTTCTCCACAATTAGGTCCTTACATACCGTGCCGGTGAAGCTAAGCTTTAAACTCTAGGCATAGGAATATAACAAATATGAGGTCATAGATTCCAATTCCTATTGCCAATGGGGAAACAAGTCTAGGCATAGAAAACATACCATATGCTCCTCGGATCTCCACTTCTCGCCATTCTTGGACAAGGGCACAACAACAACACATTACATGCGAGAGGAAATCATCAAACCAGCCTCCCTGCAACACAAAGCTTCTGTTAGCGGAATTCAGGTAATATTAAGATCACAAGTTTACAACTGGAGTTCTATGTGCCATAAAGCATAGAGTACTTGTTTGCAACTAGAAGATAATCAGAACTCTGAAACTAATTGACGGCAAGTCTAAGCTGAACTATGACATGTTCAACAAATCGACAAGATTTTGCTGAGATGAGTGATGGTATTTAAATAATATTCTTATTGAAGACTCAATGGTCAAAGGGAAGTCTTAACAGCCGACCTCTCAATCTCATAATTATTCATGTAAAGTGAACACAATCATGCAGTAACAAGGGGAATTACCGTGATGTTCATCATCTTGCGAAGTTTCCTTCTAACACAGCAAGTATAGCAACAGCAAGACAGTATTAATGAATATGCCATCAACTCATTGCATGCTTCTGCTGAGGCTGATAGTCATACAAGCACAAGATTTGTGTAAGACTTAGAATAGCTATGCAACAACTTAGCGGTTCAAGTTCATACAATAACCTAAATTATTAACCTTGAAACAATTATGTAGTCTAATAAATTTTCTTAGAAAACTCAGTGATATGACTTTGGTGATCACAAACTAGGCACTGGTTGATATAGCAAAATACAGATAGCTTATTCAGTATTAGAGAATTAAATTCACAAGGGGGCATTGAACTCGCTTAACCAATGTTGTCAACAAAAAAGAGTTCAATTCAAAGAATGCTCTTCCAAAAGCCAGTTGGGTGTGGTTATCTAATTCATACTATTACACTGCAGCACGTGAAGGTAAGCAAAATTTCCTGAACTGAAGAATGCTTTTGACTTCTTGCTCAAATTTGATAAAAGGAAGAACAAAACATCCCTCGCATGGATGCTAAGGCACTTGAAGATGACCAATACTAAGTCCAGTTCTGCTAGATGTAGCCATGAAGTAAAATAAATAACTATTAATAGAAACCATTGATCAACTTACACATAGGTCTGTTGGTCGCCACCGAAGCAATTCTAGAAAATGTGCCACAAGGATAAAAGAATGTCTTGAGACCTGCGGAGTGAAATGCGCTCCTTAGAATATAGAAAAAACTATTTAAAGCGCGTAGTACAGTGCACTGGCAGTGAATGTTATTTATGGTTGAAACAGGGATTGTACTGCTTTAGTTAAAGATGAGTGTTGATATATTTGGGATGAAGCACATAATGGAACAAGTCAACAAACACGACAAGGCACCCTGAATTTCCATAACTACATATCTACATTTAACAGTTCAAGATATACATATGAATTTTAAAACGGTGGGAGACATCGAATTATAGGCAGCACATTAGTAGTTTTCACATTCCAAATTCAATGAGAACAGACTGATTGCACAAGCATACCAATATTTTACACATAATATGCATCAAGCATAAAGTTCACAGGTATAAGAGTTGAGAAAACTTATGACTTTAAACAGAAACATGACAGTATATTCAAATTTTAATATTACAACATGACAGAGTGCAATTTGAACAAAATAAAGGGACATACACAGAAGAGGTTCTGCACAACATCCAAGTAGGTCAGTATGCCATTCTTCATCATAATGATGTGAACCTCTATTTGACAGCAGATCATGGCCAGATGAGACAGAACCATTCCTGAGCAGAAATAAATTTTGCTTTAGATAGAAATAATTCTAGCATGCTTAAATGCACATTTTCTATCTACAACTTTTTAGAGCATCATTTAAACATAATGAATTAAAATATATGGAGTCCCATGTACAGTGAATCTGGCGCGGCAGGTAAGACTTAAGGTGTCAGATCTTCCATTTCCTTAGAGTCAAACATGAAATTAGCAGGAATTTGGTATCTTCAATACACTAATACACTAGTAAATCCCATAACCATCCAATAAATAGTGTTAGATATATTTGGAATGAAGCACATAATGGAACAAACACTAAAAGACACCCTGAATTTCCATAACTACATATCTATAGTCGATGTGTAATGTCATTTCTTGTAACTTCAAACTGAATATAAGTCGAGAGGGGAAAAAAACCTTGAAGTTTTGTGGTTATCATATTCCTTGGAATAGCTCTTTTGAAAAGAATGTTCTTTCTCGCTACTGGCATCCGAATAATTTCTCTCCACTTTCTTAGCACTTTTAACTGGAGAACTCTTCTCTGGAACAGGATTTGTCGCCACAGCTTCTGTAACGTCAATCAAGTGCTGGATTACCTCGCATTGTTGCACATCCATATTAGCTTGTGACCGTTGAAGTTCTAATTGAAGCTTCTCACTTTCCTTTCGAAGTGCTTCATTAAAGGCCAAATTTGGATATGAACAAGAAAGAGTTTTTTTCAGAACAACAGTTTCATGCTGAGAGGGTTCTCGTGTCAAGATCATATCTTGAATCTGTCTGTCCTCTTCATCTAATGTGTACTCACGTTGATCCTTCTCAATATACTCCAACCTCTCCTGCACATTATAGTAAAACATAAATATTATATTTTCCCATAAATAAAATACTACCTAGGAAAGCAAAACATCTATCAAATAGATTATACATATGCAGAAAACAGGGCATAGTATTTCCCCCATCACTTTGTGGACACAGAAAAGGTACATGATTTGCATGTATTTGCCAACAAAAAAGTACAATTGGTTAGATACAACATCTCAAAGAACAAAATGCATCTGCTCAGGGCTCAAATAGGATAGAATTATGCAAAACAAAGAAAGTGACAGTGGTAATCAAAATATCGCACCAGAGGAATAATAACGAGCAAGAACCTAACCGTGAAAGAAAGTACAAAAGTCTTGAACTATACCTTCACTCGAGAGTTATCTACAAGAGTAATGAGAGGGACAATGCGCAAGTATCTATCAATCTCATTCTGTGCCTTCCTAAACTGGTAAACAATGTTCCAACCCATTGCCAGCAAGTACAGATAGCTCCTGTCCTGGCAGCTGTTGACCAGGATGTAAGCCCTCCTCAAGGCCTCTTCTAGCTGCTCTAGAGGCTCTCGAGTCTCTGGATACCTTTTAAGTTCTGAAATCTTCAGCTGCTCCAGCAAATTCCCTATCAATTTCACATGCTGTGCAAATTGCCTGCAGTTTTTCTTGTGCATCCTAGCCGTATTTGCTGCTTGCACAATCAGCCCGATTAAACGAACGGCATCAACTCCAGTGAGCTGAGCCACATTAGCAACATCCCCAAAAGCAGCCATCTGCACTTCCCAAACAACCTAACTCCTGCTCAGGTAAAATAATCGTCTCAAATGAACATTTTTACCAAAAAGATTGTGGTCTGATAGAATACAGTACAAATAGAAGCTTCCAAGACAAAAAATTCACTGATATATTGAAAAACAGGAAGAATCCAGAGCTCATTAGCATAGATTTACCTCCTTAATCAAACTCTTCCAACACCAAACGGATTGAGCCTACGAACAAGTCCTTTCACATGCCGACTTGCTAGAGTGCCTCGATGCAGATCCAGCGGGACAGTGCCGACGGCAGATCAAACGATCCCCGACAAGATCTTCTCAGAAATTGCATTACACATTTGAGATCTTCACTGTCCTTTAACTACACTGTATCAAAAGATTCAGATAACGAGGAAGTGAAATTTAGAAGATTATCTTCTCCCAATGTCTCTTCAGTAACAAGAAACATAATTAAAAAAATACAATTAATTAATTTTGTGGAAAAAAAACAGCTAGAAAAAAGGAAACGGTGAGACCAGTGCAGAATTTAGAGCTCACAATAAATGCAAAAGAATATAATAATCTGCATAGAAAGTTAAAAACCGCCATGGACTCACCTTCCTCCGCCGCAATCACCGAGTCCGTTCAATGCCAGTAACCTACTCCGGAAATCAGCCAAAAAACCTGCAAGACGTTAAAACTTTGAGTCGGTGCTGAGCAGAGACGAAGAGATTCCAAATGTGAATAAGGTGAGAGAAGGTCAGCAAAATCTGACCTTCCTGGCTGAAGATCCTGCTTGTTTGGTGGCTTTTTCAGGCGGAAAATGTCAAAAAACGGTGAAAATGTAGCGAAGAAACGTCAAAATAGGAGAGAAGACGAGCATTGAATTCTGGAAACAACAGGCATGGCTTTGCGGGGACGAGCTTTCTCTTCTTTTTGGACGATTCACGAAGAGAGAGAAAGGGAGCTGAGGCCTGAGCTTCTGCTTGTGCCTTCTCTCTCTCTCTATCCTCTTATGGCTCACGGTTTCGGTGTTCTTCGTCGTTTCTGATTGCAGACAGAGAGAGGGAGAGAGAGGTGTGTTTGGCTGGCTTTCAAGTAAGTGCACACAGCACAACAGAGTGGGGTAGTATGAAGTTACTGTACTGTCCATAACTGTTGATGGTAATTACGAGAACGCCATGCTGACTCACCACCTTCCTGTGTGTGCACAGGTTTATTGGTTGGAGAAATATTAAAAGAGAACCAGCTGGCTGATTTCTGACACAGAAGTCGTAGGGTTTGGTCGCCGAGCACACATGCATCGGCTCTTCCTCGGCTTAGCTCATTAATGAAAATGCTACTCTTATCTCTCTCTCCGAACATAACCGTACACCTCGATGCATTAGATCATGTACACTTAGCGGTTCGTGGTCGTAGGTCGCGCGTTATGGAGATTGATTTCTACAGCCACGAATCGCTAAATAGCGTGTCTGATTCGCGGGTTGTTGGTCGCACGCTAGTCACTCACGTCGTGACACGTGACCTCTTGGTTGTTGTTTTCTTTAATACATAAAATCAGATTTAAACTAAATATGATAGGTCCACTCACAACCCGAGCCCCTATCTAGTTCTCATCACTGTGGAACACATTTAATTTAAGGGAATAAGAACCACTATTTTACTGATTTGACACCGAAACTCCTAACCCGAACCATTATGTCGTACATGCTGTTAACAAGTCCCCGTCACTGAACTCTACTGTTTTTCTCACCCGAGTAAAAATCGGTAATTCTATTATATTAACAAAAATACTTTATAATTAAATGGAGATTGAAAATGGTAAGAGATTGACAATGGACCAACCTAACAGCGAGGATATGTTGGTAAAGTTGGGAAGCGTGATGATGAGTCCCCCTATCAGCGGGGCTTTCGTGAGCATAACACAAGCAGTAATGACTTTGAGTACCGATATGAATACAGTTGGGCAGTTAATGATTAACTGCTAAAACAAATGTTTATATTTGTATTTTGGTCAGAAATAGAGATTAAAGTGTTGATTTGGACGAGGGCAATACCGTCAATGCAGGAACGATTTTTGTAACTAAAAACAGGAAGATGCATATCCCAGATCAACGTCAACGTCAATTCCCTTCCGGCAACTGCAATGTGGACCCACCACTAGTAGATCACGACATCGTGCACATGCATCGTGCGCCACGTGTCGCTGATCGTCTCCTTGCCACCCTTTTGTCGTTGCCTGTCTCCCGTGACGGCCCCACCTGATGAGTGCCCATATATGCTTCCTTCCAACCCCAACGTACTTAGCGGAAAAAAGCATGTTTACTGTTGACAGCGGCCGAGACAATTTTTACAGAGAAGGGAGAAATGTAATTTTTCAGTGACATTATGCGACAGTTCAAAAAATTCGAGGGGATGTACGACTACGAAATTAGAAGAAATACCGTATTTTTAAAAAGTCATTGTGACGCGTCGCGTTGTCGTTGGATCGGCGATTAGTCTTTGGGCCTGCAACGTCGCTTCCCATTGTTGCAGGATCCAACGGCGACGGGTTGCAATAGCTCCTACGACGACGAGGTGTTGCAGGCGCTGCAACGACCATTAGAGGTGCTCTTAGTCCCGTAATTACATAATCTATGAGGCGGTACTTTTTTTTTTGAAAATGCGGTACTCCGTTCTTAAATCAAGTGTTCTAATTTTCAGATAAATTATAATGGAGTCACTTTTGTGACACAAAATAATAAAACGGTTGAAAATAACTATAAATTATGCACAAACATAATGTACTGTCTTGTAATGAATCTATTACAATTACATTTTACGTTATACTTTATTTTACGTTGTACCGAATAATGCAAATATACATAGTATTACGGTTTTCAACAAATTCTAACATAACACAATAAATATCAAATTTATACTATAGATTTCAATGATTGTTAACCATTAGTGAATTACATGTTTTGCATCTGAGTTTAAAAATAATAATATATGAGTAAAATATCTTTTGAAATATGAAAATCAATTTTCTCAAAGAAAAAGGTCAAGAAATATGATGAAATGTTTGACACACGGAAATGCAGAAGAGAAACACATAATATTGAAACGTAGAAATAGATATTTTTGGCTTAAAACTATTTCTCATACCAGGTAGAAAAAAAGATTGGTTAATTACTTTATTGCCACTGTATTAAATGATAAAACTTAAAAGTAAGTCTTCTGCCAATTAAAGTTGACAGTCTCACAACCGTCGCAGGCTTCTGGAACATCCATGCCATTGGATTCCATGTTTTTCCAAAATAAAGTTTAAAACTTAATAGTCAAACAAAATCTCCTCATGAAAAAGACGTTAAAACAACACAAAATTGAAAATTAGAGTGCAATTCTTTTGGTTGAGAATTGTAAGAAACTGATATTAACTGAGTTTATCATTTAATCAATACTAATATTTATCGAAATTTATATTCGTTATTATAATATGCTTTTATACGTCACAGACCAGCGATTCATAAATACTTTTTGTACAAAATGATATGTTACCCTACGTGCCAAGAGGACAGCTTGTTTCTATGCAATAGACTTGTTCCGGTGCTGCTCCTTTTCAGGTGAGGTGTATTTGTTCTTACTGTTTTGGGTTTCATGCTTGGAAAATCCGGGTTCAAGACCTCCATCACTCGATTGCGCTTCATGGTTGTAAAATTTGGGTGTTAGATCTTTTCATTTCTTGGTTTTGAGCTTAATGTTTGTAAAATTTAGGTTTTTGACCTTGTTTGCACCCTTGTTTGGTTGTTGAGGTTCCTATCATAGGAATGCTCCATCATTGTACGCCTGGTTTGCTCCCATGTTGGGATACCGAGGTTTATATCTCTTTCATGTATCAGGTTACTCCCATTGTTGGGACTGTCATGAGGCTGAACTGACATAACATCGCTCGATTCATTTACAGGTCTGTAGTTAGACCATTTCATGTACTTCTTTTTTACCTCTAAAAGAAGTTTAATTTAGAATTGCACTCGTATAAAAAAAACAAAAACATTGATAATCAAAAAAAAGAAAAAAAAAGTGTATTGAGTGAACAAGAGGGTGGTGTGTGGCCACCAATAGCTGTCGAATTGTAAGGGCCGATAATAGCATTATAGCAGATGGATTTTACATTGTGGAGGTAACGTGACTTTGAGGGAAGAAGAAGATTGCTAAGCACCACTATATATCACTACATTAGCATGTCAATTTATAGAATAAGATGGTCACCAGCGTAGAAGTTGACTTCAACAGAAAATGCATTTTACCATAGACTTGATAAGAACATTTCAGTCTTGATGCACAATTAAACATGTGAATAGAAAATACATGATTAAAATAAAAACTCATGTAACCTATTAAGGGCATGTGCTTGGGAGATACATAATGTTTCCCATAAGAATTCACAAACTTTCACATGCATGTACAAGTCATGACATGACGTGCATCTATAACATATGATTTTATTGTATCTATGGTATTTTTCATGATGATAATGTATATATACCCTTGTTATTACATTAATAGATATCAAAATGATTAGTTCATGGGGTTTGAACATAAATTTATGAATACATTCTTTTGAATTTGGATATGGGAGGAAACCAATTAAAGATTGTAACGCGGGAGGGTTGACATGGCGAGGAAGGAAGGTACGACCACGTAGCAATTAAAAGAAAAAAATCCATACATTATATATCACAATGGGAGCGAAATTCTCCTGATCATGTAGAATTTGAATAAAATTGTTGCATGGTTTGAAAGTTGTCAATTTCAAGTCGGTAATTGGTGTATAAAATTTATCTTTTTCTCTTTATCCTTATTGTGTTTGGTCCATTGGAATTTTCTATATTTAAGAAAAGTATTACATGTGTTTTTTTAATAACTAGAACATATTTAAATGATTAGATGTGTATATCCTAATTTAACACAAAATGTTTTCACAAGTTCTTTAATAGATATTTAAGTATAGAGAAGAAATCAAATGGAAACCACCTCTTATCCTAAAAACTGTGTGAACCCATCTAAGCCATCCATTTTAAGAATGGATGGATGAGATGTAATTGAGTTGTTGACTGCAAAAACACAGCACTTTTTGATAAATTGTAGGGGCTTTTTAGTAAAA
>JAYMSV010000300.1:0-18340 GCA_036897745.1 Erodium moschatum
TAAGAAAAGCTCCTGCTATGGCTCCCTACTACTACCCATTGTAGAAGGTAGTAGTAGGAAGTAGTTGAAGGGAGGAGAGAGAATGTGCAAAAGGCCTTCCTACTACTACTTTCCTACTATTACCATTGGAGATGCTCTAAGAAGGTATTAATACATCATTTGGGATATATCCTTCATGATCCAAATTATAGTCTGGAATTCACGTGAAAAGATGCATTAACGCTCGGAATCATAAGAATTATGGCTGTTTTGTATCACAGGCTCACAGCTAAGCGAATCAGTAACACACATTAACAGAACATACTAACGATAAATATTACATGTGTATACTTAGGAGTCCGACCCTATTCTCGCGAGGAGGTGCGTAATCTAGACCTGAATTGAACACCATAACCGGCTTGACCTTAACCCAACCAGCATAGCCTAGAAACTCGTGGATCCTCCAACCGGGACCTCCTAACTACTGATGGAAAGAGATCATGTGACATGATGGACAAGTAAACCTTGCAAAATGGAAGACAATAAAGAAAGTAAAATAGAACCCAACGATCATGAGTGTCCGAAAATGGGAAAAAGATCGTGTAGAAGGCATCGGTGGAGACCAAGGAGGAAGTTCCGTCGATAACAGATTCAGATGCGACAAGGAATGATCTAGGGAGCGACGACTCTGATGGCTTCCCCTTGGGACCTCAACAGGTCAAATTTGCGGAGAAGGAGGTCGAGGCAACGGCCTCGAGGGAGACGATGGCGGAGAGGGCGGTTGACACGATGGAGACCGAGAGAGACCGAATGATGGTCGAGGTGAACCCAGTGAAGATTGGATAGGGCAAGGGGAGAAACCGGCTCAAAGCCGCCTACAGAGGAACGTTGCGACAACACGAGGTGGTGGGCAATCCAGAAAAACCCCGAGACGAGAGCGAAACCCTAACTGCCATAGCTCCCCGTTTTCATCTTAGCTCCTTTAATATATTAGATTTTATTTTTAAAAATAAATATAGAATTTAAAATATCCTACCTTTATTTTTATATTTCATTTAATTTAATCTAATGGATTAAATACATATTCGTGGAATTAACATAAGAGCCGTCTCTAGGAACGATTCCCTTAATTTGGACAATCCGACCTTCTCTGATTTCTCTTTCTTGTCTTAACAAAATTAACACACATCATCAACCTCAAGAGCGACCTCTAAACGATAAAAGTTTTTCCCATATGTCATTGTAATATGAATTATTGTATCAAGTGTCTTTCCGCCTTTTGAATTAGGGGGTCGCCAAATTCTCTGAACAATAATGAACAACATCCGCCTTCGTTTGTTTCAAAAAGGCCGAGATTTTGCATCGTGTTGTGGCGGCTCTGAATGGCTTGATGTTCGGGGGGTTGAGGATTAGAGCCGTATTAGGCAAGAAGCGTCTTTGGACTGTTGGCGAGGGTGCTATGATTCCATCGACAGCCGAGGCACCAACTTTGGGCACTAAGAGGGCACCCCCTCCGACAGTCCCTGCAGCTTCTTGCACGCTAACGTTAAACCCTCGTTTTGAGAGGATGTGCGTGGTCGGTATTGCTAGCACCTCTTTCTCGGGTCATACTATTGAAGCAAGTCTTCAGAATGCATGGATCCTGGGGGTGAATCTATCGGACATTGGAGCGAGAGCCTTCCTTGGGTCTTGCAAGGACCAGGACGTTTGGATATCTCTTTCAGCAAATGATTGGAAAGCGCTACGACCCTGTTTTTTCTCCTTCTCAACCAGTATTCATCGCGTTCTGGTTGAGGTCGACTTCATTAGGTAGACATTGAGGGCCTCCCTGTCGTGTGTTGGAACCGAGATTTCATTACTGAGATTGTTGGGAAGCTCGACACGCTTGTTTCCATTCATCCCTGCTCTTTGTTTACTTATCAGTCAACTCGAGACTTGGTTCTGGTGCACATGCATGATGTTTCGTTTGATAGGTGGGTAATTTTCACTCGCGCCCCGGGGTTTTGTGTTGATGTGTTGCTCGTGATATTCATGTGGATACCCTTCCTCATCTCCCTCGTTCAGGAATGGTAGCGTCCCAGACCAAGTATAACTACAGGAGTTCCACTCCGCCACATGCCTTTGGAGTAAGCCCTAATCCCATCCGACTTCCTGTTATGTCGGATGTACGCTCTCCCTCTTCGATATAACCTTATACTCCTAGTGCTCTTGCTGCTGTTGAGGGGTCTCTAAGGCCCTCGGGAAGCAAGTCAGATAGGTGGGAGGATATGGCTCAACCAGCGTGTCAGACGCTGCCTCTGTTACAGATCTTTACGATGACCGTGAGCAGGCCCTTGTCCCTCTCTCAGATCGTTCCCATGCTTCTCCATGTCGAATTTTATGCTGCCATCCCCCAACTCGATGCTTATTCTGGGTTTTATTCAACGTTGATTGATGTGCGTATATGAGAGAGTATTACCCACACGGTCGCAAGATTTGCTGAAAGCTTAGGGGTCAAGTACAGAGGGTCGGTTGAAGAGGGTCTCAAGGAAATTGAAGCGACACTAAGTACCTATTACAGCCGCAGGGATCCTAGCTCTATTAGGATCACTTGATTGTATTTCTTTAGTTTTGCTGCTAATGTTGTTTGTGCTTTAGGCCCTGCTCATTTATGAGTTTTTGGGTTCCTTACATTGTTTCGTAAACTTCGTTAATAAATTTATTTCTCTCTGATAAAAAAAAAGGAACAACATCAAGGTCACATATATGAGAGTTTTTTTCTATCAGACTAAAACCTCTGTTCCCCAAAAATTTCCACCGACACCAGTATTAATAATTCTTCGGTTAGGACATTCATTGATATGTTCTAAACTAGATGTTATCCATTGCTATCACCTACTTGTCTCTTTTACCATTGGTACTATTCGACCGCCGATGTTTTGAAGCTTACTCCGGCGAGTATTGGTGATGGAGAGGTGTTTGCTCATGGGGAAGGGACTCGATCA
This sequence comes from Erodium moschatum, assembly GCA_036897745.1. NCBI lineage: Eukaryota > Viridiplantae > Streptophyta > Magnoliopsida > Geraniales > Geraniaceae > Erodium > Erodium moschatum. The sequence continues at coordinate 2,964 of JAYMSV010000300.1, forward strand.
CAGTCCGGGAAGGTTGGTCTTGTGTCAATTGTTCATGTTGTAGACGCTCCGGTAACGGTGCAGGGAAACAGCATACAACACCCTATGAAGTTGATCTCGGTCAGGGATCAGGCCGGCATGGTAGAGGTCAATCTAAGGACTGATCGACGTTCACAGTCCGGTACAGGAAAGGGGGTGAAAGTTGTGGTTTCTACTCCATCGTCTTCTTTGATCACTTAGGAGGACGAGATCTTGTCAGCAAATTGCCGTTTGAATCCACAGTTTCTTGGGTCCATAACGTGTTTGGTGAGATTGTTGGCTTCTCCGTTCTTCGCCGACCAAATCGCAACGGCTAGTATTTCGGCTTTGTGCGATATCGCGCAAAGGAAGCGGCGGTGTAGACCATTTCCAATGTGAATGGCTTCAAGGTCCTATTTGTAGCATTTTCCCGTCATCAGAAGGTTTTCCTGTCGAATATTCTGGGTGTGTAGGTCGATAAAAAAAGAGTGCAGAAACAGAGCATTGCGCCTAGTGTTGGTAGAAGAAAGTAATGATAGGGAGAAATACCGAATAGCAATAACAGATAGCACGGAACAATAATCAAAATGCAGAAATAAACAGAGACAACGATATACGTGGTTCGGCAAAGTGCCTACATCCACGGGACAACGACGAGCTCCTTGTATTAACCGAGAAACAAACCGAGAATACAATCTATGAATCCCCTATTTCTCAATACAAATCTGTGATAATCCAAGACTAACTATATCTTAATGTAATCGAAAGATCACTTACCCAACAAATACCAGTCATGGTATTGCTTAACCAAAGATATAGATTAGTAATTAATGCTCATTTGGATGAGCATTAATTGATTCTCTCACAGCAACCATTTAATGAAGCAGCAAGACTTGAGAAATTGCACACAACCACACACACGGTGTTGTTCTTGTCCACTACACAACTCCAAGCAAATGCAATATGACGCACACCTACATACCGAGAACCAGCTCCTCCCTACCAAAAGAGAATGCTCCTCTGCCCTTTCCAATAGTCACAGCTCCTCATAAATTTGACACCGCTGCACAAGATGTAACCACCACCGAAATCAAGCTATCAATATCTTGATCCTTTGATGAACCATCATACCAAGAGGAAAGAAGAAAAGGAAAATGGAGAAGAAGCTCTCTTGTCTCTCCAAAGTGCTGCCGCTTCTCGTCCTTGCTCCCCCGAACCCTACTGTTCCCTCTTGAACCAATACATGACAAGATGAAATGGGCTCAAGTGATAGATGGGCTTAAGTTGGGCCCAAGTCCATGACCCATTTTTGGAGCCAAATTTTACAAGGAGAACCAGCGAGACGACCGCCCTGAAGGAGGGAAGCCGCCGTTAAAGGAATAGACGAAGATGGGAGGAGAGAAGAGGGGGACGCCGAGTTAGAGAGAGAATTAGAGTTACATTTCAACACCCACTTCTCAGTTCTTTTAAGAGCATCTCCAGTCGTGGGCGTTTTACTGGCGGATCGATGCTGACGGAGACGAAACATCGACAAAAAGGAGCAAAACGTCGACGGATGGGTGTTGGCGATATGTTCACCAACAGCGCTATCCGCCGGCTGATACAATATAGTGAAGAAAAAAGTTTATTTTGTTGCTTTCAGCCCCTTCCTTTCAATATTGTGATTGGAATTTTTTTTTGTTTCGGCCGATAGATAGGATTATTTTAGTATTAGGGGTTTCCATAGCCAACAATCTTATTAGGGATTGGAGATGGGGACCGACAACATAATTCACGGGTGTGTTTGAAAACGAATCGGGTCAACAGAAAGAGAATCCGGATAACGGGTACCGCTGATCTAGACTGACCCGCTATTGAGACGAGATTTAATTTTGGCAGACCTCTCCATAGTGCTCCTCTGCCGCTGCTTCTTTTCAAACAGCAGAGCCACAGTATCAATCGCCACCGCCGCCGTCGCTAAGCTCTCTCTACTTTTACTTTCCCTCCGAGAATGAACTGCGCAAGTAAGTGTCTCTTTCCGCACTCTCTTCAATGTGTCTGTTTCCGCTGATATCTCTTCCTCTCCCACCGTACAGTTTCCGGCGAGGTTCCGGAAGAGCCGGTGGTCTCCAAGAACTCCGGCCTCCTCTTCGAGAAGCGCTTAATCGAGCGTCACATAGCTGTATGTTTGCCTAGCTACTTCTTTCTTGTCATTCTAGGGTTTCTGTTTTCTGCCCTAGAAAACCCTATTCAAATTAATTTGTGTATTTCCACATGATGCAACTCTTTGGTCGAGTTTAGGGTTTTATAAAGATCATTCCTTTATGTTGAACACTCTGTCATTCCACCATTTCCTATGTGCATACGAAATTCTAAAGCTCCTGAACTCCTTTGTATACGAAATTTATAATACATATATTGAAGACAAAAAAAATATCAATAGCTTAGTAAAAGATTGTTCCAAAATCCAAACACATTTTAAATTTTTAATTCATGTTTTGTGAAATTGAATTGTATTGAAAAGTACATTGAACTTGCTATCCCTCTTTTCTTGTAAGTCTATGCATGGATCTTTGAGTATAAATTTCCATATACACTTCAGAATCATATATGAAAAGAGTTGACCGATTTTGACTTGGTTTTCATCACGTCGACCTAGCTTGACTGTTTTGACTGATGTCCACTTATCAAACACGTGGAAATTGGTCAAAACTCAGTAATTAAGTTTCACCAAGTTCTCGGAGGGATTTTTAGAACACTGATCCATCTTCTTTGTTTGAGTTATCAGTATATTGTGAACTTGGTAGGTGACAGACGAAGATCTTGTGAAAGTTGGTTTTTAATAGGATAAACTAACTAAATCTGTCTTAGTTTTCAGAAATCTAAACTGAAATGTTGTATTCAAACCTTTGTTTATGCTCCTCCCCCTAAGGGAATGCTTAAACTGAAAACTGACGCTTGGGATCTTCAAATGTTTCTGCCCCCCTAAGGGAATGCTTAAACTGAAAACTGATTCTTGGGATCTTTAAATGTTTCTGCCCCCATTCTTAGCATGTTGACGCTCTTAGTTTCTATGATTTTTCAGTTCAATATAACACTCCATGTAATAGGAATTGGATTTTTGTTTATACTTGACCAGGACTATGGTAAATGTCCAGTTACCGGGGAGCCACTAACTATGGATGATGTGGTTCCAATCAAAACTGGAAAGGTAGGATTCTTCACAGCTGTTTTTTATTACTGTTACTGTAACCATTTTATTTATTGATGTTGGTTCATGGCCCTTGTTTGTAGATTGTGAAGCCCAGACCTGTACAGGCAGCGAGCATCCCAGGGATGCTTGGAATGTTTCAAATTGTATGTATAGTTGATACCTAATCCCAAAATGTGTAGATTATTCATTTTACATGCTTATGTTTATAGCTTTTATGTTAGTCTATCATATCGAATTGTATGTATAGTTGATACCTAATCCCATCAATTCATTTTTTGCTCTTTTAAATAACTAGTCCCAAAATTTGTGAATTATTCAGTTTATATGCTTATGCTTATAGAGATTGTGCCAGTCTATCATATCAAATTGTATATATAGTTGATACCTAAACCCATTAGTGCATTTTTAGCTCTATCAAAAACCTAATCCCAAAATATGTGGATTATTCCGTTACATGCTTATTAATTGTATGCCAGTCTCATAAAGTTCGAAGCATTTTGTTTCTGTTGTCTCAGCTTTCTGATAAGAATGTAGTTGTTTCCAAGTTTTTTTCAGCTTGGAATATAGAATATGAATTATCTGTTCTGGGATATCCCACCAATCAATTAAAGCTTATGTATCTGATAGCCTGATACTATCTCTTTTTCCTTCACTTTATGTTGTAGAAAATTCTTTCTCTTGGATGTAAAATTTAATCACCTTATTTTTTAGGAATGGGATACTTTGATGCTATCCAATTTTGCTTTAGAACAACAATTACATACGGCGAGACAAGAGCTAAGTCACGCTCTTTATCAGGTAACACTATCTGGAAAAGCTGTTGCTATAGTTTGTATCTTATTTATATCCTGTTATTTTGGTAGTATATAATGTGGTATCCTTCAGGTAACAGTTGATATGCATATTGCTAGTTGCTGGCTCTATTACTTTGCCGTCGTCTTATTTTCTTTTCAATTCTTAATATAAGTTTATACTTTATCGTCCATATATTATGAGCTTATAGCATTTGAAACCTTGCGACATCAAATACGAATGATGACTCCTTTATTTTGCTATCATGCAAACATAATGTTTCTTGCCCCTGTTCTTTTGCCTCCCTGTTGCATGAACGCCTTGTGTAAAAAAGTTCCCTTTGTAACAAAAAGTCTCCCACATAAGTGGCACTGCTTTAGTAGTTTCGATATATATCTTCATTGGTATGAAATATTTGTCACTGTTAGTATTCTAAAAATACGCCATATAAAAAAATTGAAAATGTTTTTATTCAACATAGTCCGTTCCTTTCTAATTACTTCCCATGTTTTGATCATGTGCGTTGTAGAAGGACATGTATAAAATTGTAGGGAAAATCAATTTCGATCACAATTCAGTTGCTTCTAGATTTCCTTTCTTCATTTCCCTGCGCTGCAGATTGTTTGTGCTCTTTATTTATGTAACCCCAAGGTTTTAACTTTCATGATATATATGAAATTTCTTGATCAACTCACCTGATGAAAGGATTGACTATCCTTTTTATTTCTGTTTTGGCAGCACGATGCCGCCTGCCGTGTCATTGCAAGACTCGCAAAGGAAAGGGACGAAGCAAGAACATTACTTGCTCAGGCTGAAAGACAAATACCAATGTCAGCATCGACTGTTGCAGATCCTTCTGTCCTTAGCAATGGGAAAAGAGGTACTATTTTGGTTCCTTTTGATTAAATTTACTTAATGACATCGAATTAATAAACAGCTAATGTTGTTCTATTATTTATTTGAAGCTCCTGAGGATGAGGATATGGGCCCTGGTGGAAAGAGAATACGTCCTGGAATTTCCATTAGTATTATCTCTGAGCTGACTGATTGTAATGCGGCTCTTTCACAGCAGCGCAAAAAGCGTCAGGTATATTTTCTGATGACATTGAAATAATCAGACTATTCAAAAAAATCAAGGCGATTTTTTAATAATTAAGTTTAGGTTCACAATGTTTAATTTTCTATTGGTTGAAAATGTTCATATGCCATTTTGCAAGTTTTTTTTATATATATTTTGTTTTGTCATCAACAATTCTAATTATTATTACTCTATTGGGTTCGTTTGCTTCCAGATTCCTCCAACTTTGGCTCCCATCGATGCTTTAGAGAGATATACACAACTTTCTAGTCATCCTCTTCACAAAACTAGCAAACAGGGTGTCACATCTATTGATATCCTGGATTCTAAGGTACTCAATTCATTATCCAATTCACACAACAATATATATCTTGTAGTTATTTTACTATTGTGTTAAATTTATGCACATCTATCTTATATGACTTTTGGTATATAATGAGTTTATTTTTCCCTCTGGGGTTGGCCTAGTGGTCAAATGGGCTCTCTATCCTCCATGAGGTCAGGGATTTGAATCCCAGTGGGTCACCTGCTTGATAGCAGGTAGGGGTTAACCTAGACTAGAACTGGTTAGGTTAGAATTAGATTAGGAATTACTCATCATATATATATATATGTGTGTGTGTGTGTGTATGTAATGAGTTTTGTTTTGTTGGCCACCTTGATTAATGAAAATTGTAAGTCTCTTCAGTTTTTGGATTGGTGTCCTTGTAAATGAGATTGTGCTTCACTAGTTATTCTCTATTTCATATACAATAAAATTTGATTTTAGACTGGTACATTTGTGTAAAAAGAACATGAGAAAGGCAGCAGTGCTACTACTACTACTACCACCATAAGGTCTATTTATGGTGCTTACAAATCCATTAATCTTGCGTCTCTTGAAATGTGGAGCCTATTTTAGAGATGAATGGCTTTATACGACTATGTATATATCACTTTCTCACATGGATACATGTATCATGCTTTGACTGTCCAGTGTGCTACATGTGCATACTTGTTTGAGGAAAACATGGATAGTAAAATACTTACAAATTGATGAGTGAGCGAGGTAGCTGTCTTTGTACTTAGAGCTACTAATGTACCTCATCTCTTGTGGCTCAAATAGTGTTGTGTTTCTTGGAAGTACTAGTGTAAACACAATTTCTTGCTCTTAGTTCTAAGAAGTTAATCATTGTCGGTTTAGACTGTCTTTTGATACAGATAGATGACTTCTGCATTTACTATTTTATTCGCTTCATCTTTCTTTTGGTTCTTTAACATTTATTTAGCATGAAAAATAGTGAGGATAGTAATAGCTGTGCATGCAATTCATTTTCTTTTATTAAATCCTATTTTTCTTTTCCTTGATCGCTAGGACACGATTGCAACTGGTGGGGTTGACACAAATGCTGTACTTTTTGATCGGCCATCTGGACAGATCATATCTACACTCAGTGGTCATTCAAAGAAGGTTTTCTTCTGCTACATATCCATATACTATAGTTGTTGCTTTTCTCAATGAAAATTTCCTATAAATTGAACATTATTTGTTTGATAGGTTACAAGTGTAAAATTTGTGGGACAAGGTGATTTATTTCTTACGGGCTCGGCTGACAAGGTAAGTTGGACTCTACTTTATCAGCCTTAAACTCAACAGTCTAATTCTAGTTATGTTTTTATCTTTGAGGTTATTCTTGATCAATTGAATGGAATGATGTAGAAATTGAGTAAGTTGCTATTTACATTCTAGTTATCCTAGACTGCAGTTGTCAAACTCTTATACGCACATACTAAAATTCTGACTCCCTACCCTGCCAGATGAATAGTCTTGCTATCAGCTTTCAACATGTATACCTGAAGATTATGAGACTCTTAAATTTCACTAATAACAAAGAATGGCTTTCTGTTTCAGGAGAAGTCTTTGCTCATATATACTCCATTGTACCAAGATGGGTGTCTCATTGACCCTTAACAAGAATTAAAGATTAGTGAAATTATGACTTGATTTCCCCATATGTCCCCTCGTATGCTACGTCCATATGCTAACCCACTAGGTAGGCCCAATAACCAGGATAATATTGATAGTTCGTGCATAATTGACGTTCAACAGCCACAAAATTTAGCCATTTTCCCAATCAATTGGGGTAGGCTGCATGAACCAAATGCTGACCACATTGAGTCATGCACATGAATGCCTGTTTTCCATTGTCTGCAATAGATTACCAAGCCCTTTCATAATTGACATCCAAATAAGGAAATTGTACACTATTTTTGGAGTGAAAAAGGTATAGCTTAAAGTTAAGAAATTCATATTGTTCTGTGGCTTGATTATGTGATCTTAGTGGACCAACTCAACTAAAAGCGGCCCACATATTGTTTAATACTCAGCAATATTAATTTAATAACTAGTTTTAGTTATTCCTTATTTATTATGTTCTTAGCAATAGCATGCTATCTAATTTGATTAGTTTCGTAATGACAGACAGTTCGTGTGTGGCAAGGCTCAGACGATGGGAACTACAGTTGTAGGCACATATTGAAGGATCATACTGCAGAGGTAGAACTTTTTCTTAGCCATATTGGTGATGGCCTACTTATCAAATTCGTTGGCTTATAGAGCTGTTAGTTTGCATTGCATAAGTAAGTTTAATTGTTATAATCTAATTTTTCTGTAACACACACCTGCTGCATCATGCTATTGCTATAGAGGTCAGTTCATTTAGTATACTTGATCTATAGTAAATATAAATTGTGTGAATGACTTCTAGGAGGATTGTATGAGCAACAAATTGTTTTTAGTTTGAGCCTGGCATCTCAGTGGCCCTACTGGTACAAATGCTACTCAATTATTTCTAGACATTGATGACATGCATTTTTGTTCTCTCCAGGTGCAAGCTGTCACTGTCCATGCCACAAACAGCTACTTTGTGACTGCATCTCTTGATAATACGTGGTGCTTCTACGATATTACCTCTGGTCTCTGTCTGACACAGGTCCGTTATTCTTTTGTAAATATGTATTCTGTCTTGAAATGTCTTGAGATGTACCAATCATTTGGTACCTTCATTTCTTTTGATAATCAGCAAACATGTCTCGTTGCATCAATGAAATCCTGAACATTGATGGCGAATGACCTTTCAGATTTGTAATTATGCAGATGCGTACTTCTGTGTTTCACCATATTGCGGTTACTGAATCGTGAACCCATGCCTTAAATGTGTGGATTCAATTTGCTTAGAAATATAAGCAACGGACATTTATTTATGTGTCTTTAGGGTTAAGTTAAACTCCTAATCATGTAGAGGAAATGCTACTTCAGGGGCAGCATTTTTGTGTACTTTGCATGTCTCACATATCAGTTAAGCAAGATACTAATATGTGTTTTCGGAGATGCGCGAGCACACAAAAAATACATATATGCTTAAAGTAGGTGAAATATGCATTTGCAAAATATTCCGTTCCACACGTGCATCAATGATATAGATGTAGAAAGTCCTTTCCATCATCTGTTTGTAGGCGTGTCCATTTTACAAATCTTTGTTCACTACAGGTTGCAGACACTTCAGCAACTGAGGGTGGTTATACTGCAGCAGCTTTTCATCCTGATGGTCTCATTCTGGGTACAGGCACCTCAGAAGCCCTTGTTAAAATTTGGGATGTAAAGAGTCAGGTATGCATGCTTTTATTTCCCTTCATGCTAGATTGTGGGTTGGTTGTTCCTATTATGATCCTCATGCTTTCTTTTACTGGTGTTCAGGCAAATGTTGCAAAATTTGATGGACATCTTGGTCCAGTAACTGCCATATCCTTCTCTGAAAATGGTTACTTCCTTGCGGTATGCACCTTGCATGGAATCTTGAGAATTGGCCTTTCAATGTTCTGTTTTAATTTAATTTTAACTTGTGAATTTGGCAGACTGCGGCTCATGATGGTGTTAAGCTGTGGGATCTACGTAAACTGAGGAATTTCCGGACATTCTCACCTTATGATTCTGACACACCGACAAATTCTGGTTTGTATTTCTTCCATGTCTGATTTTTCCTATCATCGATTTGATTTTATATTGTTTCCTTCTATGGCTTTGAGTTTGTTGATGTATTATCTTCTGCTTGAGTTATCGGCTATGAATAAAGAAATTGAGTGAAAGCTCTATTTTTCATTCACTTGATACTAATGTAACAACTTACGTACTTGTGAGAAATGTAATTAAAATCTTTGTCTCTGGTCTTTTACAGTTGACTTTGACCATAGTGGAAATTACCTTGCAGTAGGAGGCTCTGATATAAGGTGGGTATTTCTGTATGTTGTTGTTTCAGACTTCGTAAAAAGAAAGAATTGGTTGAACACTGAACTCATTCCAATTGTATCAAATATTATGCTGTTTACTTGAAAAAAAATTGGCTAGAGATATTTTAATATAATAAATAACATGATTGTAGTGTGACCCCTTCCTGTGGTTATGTTACAAAACTAACATCCACTTCTGCAGGATCTACCAAGTGGCCAATGTGAAATCAGAGTGGAATTGTATTAAAACCTTACCTGATCTGTCTGGCACAGGTTCTTGTCTGACTTGATGTAGCTATTATCCATGCCCGTGAATTAGTTTACTGACACAAAAAGTTCGGTGCAGGTAGAGCAACATGTGTGAAGTTTGGTACAGATGCAAAATATCTAGCGGTGGGGTCCATGGACCGGAATCTCCGCATATTTGGTCTTCCAGAGGATGATGGCCCATCGGAATCATGAGAATCCCCTCATCTTGGGATTTTCCAGTAGGATATGCTTGATGCATGTACTGTTTATTATGTTGACTGATGGGGAACTGGAAAATCTGTTTTTGTCATTTCAAATAATGGAGCCCGTTTATTTTTTACTGTTGTGGTTTCGTCCAGATTTAGGCGTTAATGAACAGTGACTCGTCAATAGCCTAGAGTATTGCAATACTGCAAGCCAAATTCAAATTTTCCAAATGAGATTCTGTGGTTTAAATTCTTGTTGGTTTATTATGCAGTATTATTTTATGCCGGAATCTTCTTCCGTTGGATATTTGCAATTCTTTGGGAAGCAGGTACTTGTAAACATCTCCACTAGTTAAGAATACCTCAAGCGAAGGCAATGTTGTGAGAAAACGAGCATGGTATTGTTAGAGGATACAAGATGAGTATTTCCGAGTCATAAAATGAAGCAATGACACAAGGGTTGATGAGTTGGAAACAGAACACCCATGTATCATTGTACAGATAATAACTTAGAAGCAAGACGACAAACGATCCCATCATTAAGACTTCGGATATGATAGAGGGAGAGCAAAATTAAGGAGAATCATAAAATGTCGTTCACGCCAGTTTTGTATCATCTAAGGTACTGCGATGAGTGCGTGAATCCCCACAACTGCGTAAAAGGGAAAATACTTCGATATGTCAGCAAAAGAAGTGAATCAATCTTACACATTTGAAATCAAAATCTATGCTATTACTAATAGCATGCACTGAAGATAGGATTCTAACTATACGAAAATGTTTATGATGCACTAGCAAGTATGATTAAGTATAATCTTTTCTAATGGTAATGTGAACAATGATAACCAGCAAAGAATAGATCTGGCAAATCAAATAATCAACAACCCAATTCCCAGTATTCGTAGCCGAACTTACTTACAAACATCTAACTGAATATAAAATGGAACAAAAAAGTAAGAAACGCACATGAACAAAAAGTGCCAGCTATTGGCGTGAGATGGTAATAGAACTTAGTTTACCTCAACATTCTTTAATTCGAACTCTGGGTTATGAGCCAAGCACAAGTTTCCAAATGTATCACAGGCTCCGCTCATTCCATTCAACCTTTTCAAATATAGGCTCAAACAAGTTAAAATGTGGCTCTACATTCAGTAAAAAACAAGTAACTAGATACTTGAAGAAAGATGCTTACAGATCCCCGTCCAAAGATAAAGCAAAGTCTCCACCGCCACCAAATGCAAGCAAGTCATTTAAACACATGTAAAAATATCTGTTGGCACCTACACAAATCAGAGATAACACAGCCTATCAAAACAAACTATCAACTTTCTCTCATCTGTCAATTGGTGCTCCTCTTCTTCTCTGTATAATGCATTCTTCTGCCCAATAATCAAATTTGTCCATTGAAGTTTTACAAACTCATAACACAATCCTTATTGTTAACATCGGCCTGCTTCATCCTCAATACACTACTACTGTACTGAACCGATTTACTATGTAATAATTTATAGGATACAGTATAATTTCAGATAAAAGTACATAAAAGTAAACCTATCAACATATATAAACCGGTTTGGTGAGTTAGTTATAGGTTTAAAATGTATGGTTTTCATGTTTAGCTAACAAATCTTGTCCTGTTCTATGGATGAGCCTAGTTACATCAATAGACACCTAGGTGGTTAATTTTGGCATTTACCTTACACATGGAGACACCTAGGTGGACTACTTATGGTTTGTCAAAAAGAACACAGACAAAATAATACTATTGATTAGCTAGTATTCAACAAAACAGTCTAGAAGAATTATCTGCCTTCAGAATCCACAAGTCTACAGACACCACTAGCTGAAGTTCTGTTTCCATAGCCCGTTGTGCCAGGAAGACTGACTGAGTACTAATTTTTCACAACTGTTCCAAAAGGATGACAAGACCACCCTTGAGTAAGAGTTTAAGTCAAGGTCAAAGCAGTTACATCTATCACTTCTCTAATTATACTGTTTGTAAGGGAAAATTTGCTTCTGCTATACCAAAGAAATAACTTGTTTGATGAGGTAGTGTTTAACAAGATAATTATGGTTGTATTAGAATGTGTTGGATTGGATTTGAATGTCCTCATGGGTTCAGTGTCATGGTGATTAACAATACTGCAGCAGAATTGAGGAGGATAGTACATCTATGAGTTAGACCTCTGGCAGATAAACAATATATTAGATATGAACTAATCGTCATTTAAGAACAAACAAAAAAAATGATTTAGTGTTTTTTGCTTTTTATATAAAATTTCATGGGCAAAATCATCATTTTGACGTAAATTGACACTAAAGCAACTAAAAATAAGTGCGAGGCCACAACCCATAACGATTTAAAGATAAGGGTACCAACCTGCAAAAAGTTTATAGTACATGGCCTTTTTTTTGCCAGTTTCCCATCAGAATATCCTCAGTTTTTACCTTTGATATGACATTTAGGATGAAACATTGGGAAACTGAAATGGTAACTAGTAATATTATTGAACTTCTACGATAAACTTTATGGCAAGGATAAGATTCTTGCATATTTCTATCAAGAACCAAAGGTGAGAAAGCAGTAAACCCTAACGTAATTTGTATGGCAATGGTAAGATTCTTGCATATTGAACCATCTATTTCAAATCATGGACTTCTAGATATCCGTGAAGGGGGCATAATGAGGCCAGATGAAATAGGATGATCTCGTGAAAGGAATCAAGGGAAGATTGTTATTCCATCCTCATGATTGATTTATCCTTAAATGAAATCAATTTTAAGCCATAGTTCCTGCAATGATGCCTTCATATTCACAAAATGTTGGCATCTTTAACAGACCACACTCAATTTCTCTTCAATTTTTTATATATACTTTTTAACAGATCCATGTCACCAAATTTCAATCAGTCTAAATTCTGCTGAGAAAGCCATAGAAACAAGAAACAAATATAAACACAAAGATGTTGGCAAAAGGCACTTAGTAATTTGCCCAACAAAGAATGTATAAAATAGCAAGTGCTAGACTGGAATACACATGAAACTTTCCGGAATTGGATAAGAAAGTCAGGACAAATGGAAACATCGCCAACATGGCAGTTTACTTTCAAGAGGTTATGCCATATCGCTTTGTCATGTTTAATTTTATGCAAGGAAAGACATGCATTTTGACGTTTACAAGATAGAACACACATCAACAAAACATTGATAAAATGTTTACCTGTTGGTCTGAATAGTCTTGGCGCGCCATATATGGTTGTAAAAACAAATGATTGGTTTGTCCCCTATTACAAGGAAACAAAAACAAACGGTCTAAGTGACTAATGAGTAATGAAATTAGGCTTTAGTGACAAAAGCAAATCAAATAGATCTCCACTTGAAGAAAAACAATGAATAAAAAAACTACTGGTTATGGTAAGAAACAGATTGACTTACTTGATATTTTCTCTTTGCGGTAGGGTTTAAAGGTCCTTGTAACAGACCACCAAACACAGCACCTTTCTTGTCTCCCACAATCTACAGGGTGTACAACAGTATTTGATATCTAATCAGTTCTGGATGACTTAAGAGATTAGCTTTAAAGTTGAGATGCTGAATCTCAAATTGCTGTCAGCATTTAAGAAACAAATAGTATGGAACAGACATCAGCATACCAGCAAACAAGGACCTGGACAGTCAGCACTTTTACGAATGAGAGTACGGAGTGATATTCCATGTCTCAACGTACTGCCCTTCATTTGAAACAAGCAAAAGTGAATCAATATCCAAAAAAATCTAAAATGCAAACCTATAGAATCTTCAGCAAAACTTACCTATACAGCAAAACCCATTGGCATCCTTTTACGATATTGGGGATCGATGAATACAAAAACTCATACAGTTCTGGGGAGATGAAAGTAGAATCATCTGTGAGATTAGCCATAGGTTTTTCTTGATATTGTAGTTTTTGTAGACTGCGTGGCTCACACTGTCCCTCGGGTGCTTCCACGAACACTTCATAAGAATCACTATTGCTCCTTCCATGGGATGTCTGACTACAGGCTCTATCTTCTTGAAAAGTCGGTTTCTCATTGTTCTTGCATAGTGGAGTATAAAAATCATAGTTATCAAATTCACATTGTGACTGAGCACCTTCATCACTCCTAACGACTGGAAGTGGGCTAACTGGTTTGACATCATACTGATCTTTGTTTGAATCAAACCCATCTGAGCTTGTTGAAGGGAGAACAAAGGACAAAAGCGAAGTTATGGATTTCCCTCCATTGTAATATGGCCTGGCCTACACATTCCGAAGCATTGCATTAAAAGACAAATACAACAGCAACACCAACATCAATAACTTAGCCATTTCCCCAATCAATTGGAGTAGGCTCCATGACCTGATCACAATGAGTCATCCACATGAATATTTTGTCTCAACGCTATTGACTCCTTAGCGTTAGTAATTTGTATATTATATAAAAAGGGTTAGTTTCCAAAAGTTACCCTTGTGTATTGGTCACGTGCAGAAAACTACCCTAAGTTACCATAACTTAGGGGACAAAATTTAGGCCAAATTTTCTACACTTTTTCCTTATTGTTCAATTCTTAAAGCATGTAAGTGATCTGTGATCAATTCATAAAGGCATGTAAATGATCTGTGACCAAAAGATAGTGTACCTTATTGGTCACTTTTAACCTTAGGGTAGTTTTCCACACGTGACCAATACATAAGGGTAACTTTTGACAATTAACCTTATATATAATACAATTGACTCATCAGCATTAATAATTTGTATATTTCCATTTTCAGCTCTTGCCAGATAATTTTTTGCCTAAGGAATTAAAAGCCAATACTTGGTTAAATCAAAGGTAATTTCTTGACAGATTGTGGGAAAAAAACAGGTCCTTAGGAATTAGCCACTTGGCTTCAAAGTAAAAGATTAGCCAAATAAAAGCAGGTATCTACAGGTTGGCTGCTAAAAGAAAAGGAGTTACGAATGAAAGTCAGTGCAAATATTATATGTGCTATTTACTCATTATTATCAACATTAACAATCTACACATTGTCATTTTCAGCTCTTCACAGCTAAGAAATTCCAAGGAACTGGAAGCCACTGTGAGTTTCGTAAAATCAAAAGGCAAACTTTGGACAAACTGCGAGAAAAAGAGGGCCCTAATAAATCACCCACTTGGTTTCCATAATTAAGGAAACCATTGTGAAATAGTGGGTGCTAATCACATTTGTTATCAAACAAAAAGCAAATCAAACTAACAAACAAATTCGGAAGCAGAATAGAATCTAAAAGTTCACAATACCCAGATCTTAAACATAGCAGAAAATGGCTACATGTTCATCAAACTGAAACCAGGTGAATTACAATCAGCGAAAACAAATTGCAGATCAGAAAGAGCACGAAAATTACCTGATTCGGCTGAGCCTGATCAGCGGAAGAAGGAGAAGAAGGGGACGAAGGGGAAGAGGGGGAATCAGCGAAGAGACGCGATAGCCTCTCGGTGACCTTCTCTTTTAATGCGTCCATTGGTTGTGTTAGGTGAGAGAGATAATGATTCGGTGGTCTCCGCAGAATTTGATGAAATCAAATCAATTAAAATG
>JAYMSV010000301.1:0-18333 GCA_036897745.1 Erodium moschatum
AAGACTAAGGCCTGGGGCAAGGTATATCAGAGCCACGAACGGTTGTCGCAGACTAAGCTGAACCGAGCTCTAGGGGCCATAGATCAGCAACCGGGTAAATTCCAGCTTCGAGATGAGGAGGACACCAAGGAGGCACCAGATATGGCGCGGGCTGCGAAACAGCCCCGCCAAGCATCATGAGGTTGCACGGATCCCGAGGGGTATAGGGTTAGTGGCCTACCCCTCACGACCTAGGACCGATGTTCGAATGGGAGCAAAGGACTGCACCGGAGAAGCACTCCTTACTTTTACTGCTTTTATTCACTGCTTTATTTCTAGTCCTCTATTATGTCTTGGGTTGTTATGTTTTTGTTGGACTATTGTTTTTTTTCGATCGTTTTGGTCGTAGGGACTTTTATCGTTGTCTAGGATGTCAACTAGACTACTTTTACTTTTACGTCTTCAGAGCGCTGGGTGTCCTATGGGAGACCAGGACATATTCTGATCTCGGGGCTTTAAGTCCGACAATTGTACCGGATCCTATGCGTTAAGTATTAATGCAATCCCTTGATGATCTCCGCTAAAAAACATACAAGAAATGAAATTAATTAATATAAAAATGAAATAGAGAAAGTCCTGAAATGCGACTGGGCTGCAACAGCTGAGTCAACAGTATTTAATTGTTTTCATAATAGTAATAAGGTATTATTATAATAATTAGGAGTATAATTGGAGGCATCAAAATCAAATGGCAGAGTATATTATACGCGTAATTATGATACTCTACCTCCGAGTACAATTTAAGGCATTGACTGATGTTCAGAATTCAGCTCTGCAAAATTAGGGCGCATAAGTCCATTAATCGACACAAGTTTAATTTGATTCGGGCAGTCAAAATATCGGATCAAGTTGAAAATAAAGACATTTTTGGGTTAATTTTAATGATATTTTGCGGTCTAACTTTTTTGAACCGGCGAAATTGCGGTTATAGGGTTCGTTGGTGGATAGGATCGTCGGGTAGAGTGTTAGCAGTAGAATGTTGTGAATTGGTGTAGAAGAGGGTAAGAGCGGCGGAAGGAGAGATTAGGGTTGAGAAGGAAGAGAGGAGAAGAGAAGGTTGGAGAGAGAGAGAGAGAGAGAGAGTAGGGAGAGAAAGGGAGCTCGTACGAAAACGAAGCTACAGTCCAAAATCATGCCATGTTTCTCATTTCAGCAGCTATAAGAAGACAAATACAAGCAAAAGGCCATGGGCCGGCCAAACAAAGCCCATAATACAAAAACTAAACCCAAAAGCAATCGGTCAAGGCCCAAAACAACCCTTGACCCACAAGCAACTATAACAAATGCCCTCCCCTTTAGGACTTCATGTCCCCATGAAGTCTAGAAATTGCTTCTGCAAGTCAAAAGCAAATTCCCCAGTCGCACTCTAGGCCCCCGAATCGGACCACTAGATGAGCCATTGAGTAGCAGTCTGATCGCCACGTTTCACCATGCGCCGTTCCAAGATTTGAACTGGGTAATTGGCGATGAGACCATCGGAATTCATCAGAGGCAAAGTGGATTGGGTGATCACTGGCCCGACATGATTCTTCAGCTGGGAAACGTGAAAAGTTGGGATAATCTTTGAAGTAGCCGGTAAGTCCAATGTGTAAGCAACACTGTCAATTTTCCTCAGTATCTTGAATGGCCCGAAGAATTTGGGACTCAGTTTCGGGGATTGCAATTTGACTTAAACCTAATTCCCTTCAGCGAAATTGCGATCAGATCGTTTCTTATCGGCCTGTGACTTCATCCGATCTTTGGAACGTTGCAAGTGTAATCGCAGCAGCTTAGAAGCCTCCTCGCGTGCAGTAAGGTTGCGATCAACCAAATCAACCTGGGTGGAACCTGCCAAATAAGGGATATGCGATGGAGCTGGTTGGCCATAGAGAGCCTCATAGGGAGTTGTCTGGAACGCTGTGTGATACGAGGTGTTGTACCAAAACTCTGCCAACGGTAGCCACTTACTCCAATCCTTGGGAACATCAGAACACATACATCGCAAGTAAGTACCCAGAGGTTTGTTAACAATCTCAGTTTGGCCATCCGTCTGAGGGTGATAAACCGAAGAAATGTTCTGAGTGATGTGCTATAATCGGTACAGTTCCTTCCAGAATGTGGAGACAAAAATCCGATCTCTGTCACTAACAATAGTAGTCGGCATACCGTGGAGACGAAAGACATTGTCTAAGAAAACTGAACAACTATCGCCCCCGAAAAGGGATGCTTCAATGACATGAACCGAGCTGACTTTGTAAGCCGATCAACAACCACGAAAATGACTTCAAAACCATGAGATTTAGGCAAGCCCTCAATAAAATCCATGGTGATGTCCTGCCAAGCTCTTGACGGAATACCCAAAGGCTGCAACAAGCCCGGAAAGGCGGCCAAATCCGGCTTATGTGTTTGGCAAGGATGGCAGGCCGAGACAGCCTCCATGACATCCTTCTTGAGCTTCTTCCAGTAAAGGTGAGAAGAGATGCGCTTGTAAGTTGCTTGAATACCCGGATGACCACCCGCAGCCCCATAATGGAAGTAACCCACAATTTCGGCTCGTAACAGAGCATATCGACCAACTACCAATTTGCCTTTTCGAAACAATTGATCGTTGGTCAAAACATAATGATCAGAGGATGTGGGAGCTTACTGGAGAGAGGAGATGAGTGCATCGAGTTTCGGATCAGAAAACCATGAGGCCTTAATTTTATCCAACAGAGTCGAAAAGATCGAACTCAGGGGAAAATGGCATCCGTAGAATCATCCGGTGAAAGAACAGAGTCCGAAAACTTACGTGATAAGGCATCTGCAACCGTATTAGAAGACCCTTTTCGGTAGTGAATTTAAAAGTCGTAGCCCATCATCTTGACGACCCAATGCAATTGAGCCGGAGTGGAAGTCCTTTGGTCCAACAAGAATCGTAAACTCTGATGATCTGTTTTGATGATGAAATGTCGATCCATGAGGTAAGTGTTCCAGTGTTTAGTCGCCAATAACACAACCAACATCTCATTCTCATACACGGATAAGGAACCTTGGTGCAATCCCAAGGCCTTGCTGAAGAAGGCTATCGGTTTGCCCAACTAAGAAAGCACAGCTCCAATGCCAGAGCTAGAAGCATCAGTTCCAATACAAAAGTTACCTAAAAGTCAGGTAAGGACAGAATAGGAGTTGTAGTGAGGGCGTGCTTCAAAGCCTCGAACGCTGCTGTAGCCTTCGATGTCTAGAGAAACGAGTCTTTACACAGCAAGTCTGTCAAAGGACAGGCAATTGAGCCATAGTAATGCACAAAACGGCGATAGTACCCTGTGAGGCGAAGCAAACCTCGCAATTTGTTGATTGTAGTCGGAATCGGCCATTCTAAAACAGCAACTACTTTGCGATTGTCCATAGCGACCCCATCGATCGATATCGCATTTCCTAAGTACTCAATTTCTCCTGCAGCAAAGACACATTTTGATGCCTTAAGGAACAATCGTTCAGCTCTTAGAACTTCAAAGACCAGTTGGAGATGAGAGCAATGATCCTGCCGCGAACGAGAATAAATCAACACATCGTCGAAGAACACCAGCACACAAACTCTCAGGAGGGGACGAAAAATGTCATCCATAAGGGAGTGGAAAGTGGACGGCGCATTGGTTAAACCAAATGGCATAACCAGGAATTCATAATGCCCCGAGTGAGTCGAGAAAGCCGTTTTGTGCACATCGTCTGGCTTCATCAAGATCTGGTGGTAACCCGCACGCAAATCCAACTTAGAAAAATATTGAGCCCCATGCAATTCATCCAATAATTCTTCCAAGGATCACATCACAACCTTGCACAGGTAAGACCATGAAATCAGCCGAGAACGGAGTCCCTTGCATCACCTAGCATATTTGCTCGCATTTGGCAACTGTGAAGAGAGTATCTCCATTAGCCACTGCAACTTTGATATTCCTTGTTGGTGTGGTAACGCATTTAACCCTCTTAGCCAAAGAAGAGCTGATAAAATTGTGAGTACTTCCCGAGTCAATTAACACCGAAACAGAGATGTTATGCAACACACCAGTGATTTGCATTGTATGAAAGCCAGAGAACCCACATAGCGCATGTAAGGAGATGAGAGGATCTTCCCCACTTGGCATTTGATCTTCCTCTCCCATTGGGTCAAGAGAAGCCACGCAATCAACGAATACATCACCATCCGATTGCGAAATAGACTCACCCTCTACCAATAATTGAGACAATTGGGACTTAGTACACCTATGTTCCCTCGAAAATTTGTCACCACACCACACGCACAAGCCCTTCTTAAAACGCTCATAACGCAATTGACGTTGAGCTGCCGTGGGAGGAGCGGTTGATTTGGAATTCTGACCATATGGTTTAGGAGGAGGAGGCTGCGGGGAATTGAAAGCTCGCGGGGGTGGAGCTGGTGGAGTGAACCTGGGGAAAGTAGCAGAAGGAGCACGCGGGAGGTGTGATCCTTTCTTCTCTAGCATTTTAGCCATCATCAAGGCCTGATTGATATCCTTCGGAAAGTGGAGTCGAACCCCTTCTTCAATATCAGGTCGGAGGATGCTAAGAAGATCGCCGGAGTATCCTTATCAGAGAGGTTGAGTTGGGTGATTATGCCCTGAAAGTTCTGGAAATAAGTCTCGACCGAACCATTGTGTCGTAGGTGAGCGAGCTCGGACATATAGTCCGTGTAATTGCCATCAGTGAAACGGCGACGAAGAGCCTCCAGATAATCGCGCCAAGGCAGTTCAGAGATACCCTTTCCTTGTTGCTGGCGCATGAAATAGAGATGGTGTCTTAAGGCTGCCTCCTCAAAACCGAGCATAGCCTCGCGGACCATATCTGCCTCAGTGACATTCTCATATAAGCAATGCTGTATAAATTTCAGCTCCCAGCCATTGAAATCGATCCCATCAAAACGAGGTGGGTGTCTTGCACGGGAATCGCGACGGAACGAATTGTCCTGGGTCTGGTCTGGAGGAGGTCCCAAAACGGAACCTTGCGGCGGCGGCGACTAAGGAATGATCCCTGAAACGTTTGCCGGTGCCGGAGACGGCGGCACCACAGAGTACGGCTTCTAAGGCGTATTATCTGGCAATTTCTCCGCAA
Organism: Erodium moschatum; assembly: GCA_036897745.1. Lineage (NCBI taxonomy): Eukaryota > Viridiplantae > Streptophyta > Magnoliopsida > Geraniales > Geraniaceae > Erodium > Erodium moschatum. The sequence continues at coordinate 5,125 of JAYMSV010000301.1, forward strand.
TCGCTTGCAAGAGCTTAGACATGTTGAATACCGTTGCCTGAACTTCAGCCATGGATTTCTTGAGCGTAGCAACATCTGCCTTTGTTGACGCCAGATCTTCCTGTAGCTGAGCATTTGAGGTCGACAAAGACATAGGGCCTGGAAGGAAAGGCTGACACCAGTGTTAGCAGTAAAATACTGTGAAATGGTGTATAAGAAGGTAAGAGCGACGGAAGGAGAGATTAGGGTTGAAAAGGAAGAAAGGAGAAGAGAAGATTGTCGAGAGAGAGAGAGAGTAGGGAGAGAAAGGGAGATCGTGCGAAGACGAAGCTACAGTGCAAAATCATGCCCTGTTTCTCATTTCAGCAGCTGTAAGAAGGCAAACACAAGCAAAAGGCTATGCGCCGGCCAAACAAAGCCCATAATACAAAAACGAAACCCAAAAGCAACGGGTAGGGCCCCAAAACGCCCCTTGCCCCAAAAGCAACTATAACATAGAAAGATCCACCAGCAGAATGAACCCACCTCCCTCCATTATACTCTTCTCCATGCTATGTCGCAGTTGCAGTAGCCACGGTCCTATACACTATTTTGTTCATCATGTTTTAGATATTAAAATTGAATCTTCAAATCATAGTCTTCTAGTTGTTTGACAGTAATTGTTAGTTTAGTAAGTTAGAGGAGTTATTATTGACGTCTTTCGTCTATCTCTTCTAGGATCACTTGGGGAATCTATAGACTAAGAATCAACTAGATTCTTCATGGCCGAGCCATCACCTTCTAAGAGATTGACTACTCTTAATATATCCTTGAATTGATTAGTAAGGAAACAGGAGCAAAGTGTCGACATAGACATTAACGTTGAACTTGTAAGTGATAAAAAAAAGTAAGAAAATCACATAAGAACCGGGGTTTGGTTGGGTTGGTGGTCCTGGAAACGGAAGCCATATATATACAAGGTGCCATTTGGCTGTTTTTAAACTTTTGCCTCAGATTTTTCATTCTCACATTTCAAAATAGGGTATATTCTTCCAGTATCCTTAAAAAAGGTAGCATGTTTAATTGAAACACTTTGTATTTTCTGATCCTCCATACCTTAACAGTATGGTTCTTGGATGTATACTTTACACCGGCTTTAGGCCAGTACACTATACAACCAAGCCAAGGCTTTGGTGATGACAAAGGATTTGCTTCTATCTTAACTTCACTCTGGGAGGGAACAGCTAAAAGAGTAATGAAAATAAAGCAGAGAGAGAGATCAATTTTCTTTATGCTAATCCGTGAACCTGTGCTGTCAGGCCAATGAAAACATAAACAAAAAAATTAGAAATAATTGGACTCACCTAACAGTGACAAAGCTAGATTCGTTTCTGGACTGAAACCCTTGCAGCCCACCAAAAGCCTCGTCCAGCTCAGTGTGCCCATACCTTGCTGATTAACAATGAGAGCCCAACAAAACATACAATAATTCTACAGTTTGTCATTTCTGTGATGACACGCTAACTGACAATTCACATTCTTCAATAGCATCGTAACATTCCTTAACAATGATTAGTAGTAAGCAAAATAATGATCATAAGATTAAAGGAAATGAATTATTAGATCAGAGCTAGCAAAAGTGTTAATATATTGCTCAACTATTGTACATATATATTCAAAGTGGGCTTCGGGGAGAAAATGTTGAGCATATATGGTAGAACTCACAGGAAACAGAATCACATTGCACCAGACACAACTGGTCCCCTTTGTTGCCTCTATGTGGCTTCTTTTATTACAATCTGATACAGAACGGAGCGTGTGTTAGTAAATATATGAGATCAAAATCTTGGAAAGATCTGCACAAAATATTATGCTTTTCTTTTCCATTAAATTTGACATTTTGCACCCACCAAGTGTAAAGCTTCACGAGGATATGGAGCAGTGTGATATAAGGAACACTTTTATAGAAATGAAATGCAAAACACCAAAGGAAGAGGAAGAGAAGGAGCTTGTGAAAGGCAAAAGTATAGAACAGAAAGCACAATTATTAGACAACACTTTTGTTGCTCAAAGATGGAACCCACAAACCCACCCAAAACTAATAATTGATCGTACAACAAAGAACTTACAGTATGCACAACCCCATATTAGAAAATCAAGTTACCACAAACCACAGGTCGAATCCCACAACATTAAAGAGATTTAACTGCACAATGATTTGGCATGGGCATGGTTCAGCTACCCCAAAGTATGCACCATTCTCTACTAATTATCCCAAGTTTAAAAAGATTTTGCCAACCCCTTAAAGTTGTTTTGGTCTCAATTCACCCCAATTCCCTCAATTTTTGGGTGTGAAATGACGGAAATGCCCTAGTCTTTTTATTTTATTTGCACGAGGGTATTTTCGTCATTCCATACCCAAAAGTTGACTGAATTGGGGTAAATTGAGACTAAAAAACTTGGTGGGTGGGTGGGGTAGTGAGATTTTCCCAAGTAATAATGCTAACTCTAAAATCATATTAGCACAAATGACTATACCAAAATCTGAGATTTTACATTCATCCGTACCTCTGGACTGATGAAGTTACTTCATTAGCACCACTATCTTCTACACCCTCATTGCTGTCCACAAGCACTACTCCATTTGGTGAATTGGCATCCTCAAATGCAGATTCTTCCTGGCCTTCATCCTCTCCATTCTCTCCTACATCCTGGAAGTACATAAAAATGTGAAGAACCATTATAGCATTTAGCAAGTAAAATGGAACCTTAGGTGGAGACTGAAATAAATCTGGGTTACCAAACATGCCATTAGCGAATCTTTTATCAATGTAGCTACAGAAATTAGTCCAATAAAATGCACATCCTACCAATAGCGCAGAACGTCTCAGAAGAAAGAATGCAGTCATTTGTACTACAAATACCTCATGATCGATATCCCCATTTTCAATTGGAGCTTCTTCTTCATCATCGTCAATTTGCATGCATTTGAAGCTTTCTACTAAGTTGATGTTTGATCTCTCAGCATACGTTAGATATTGATCAGCAGGATACAATGCTCCCCTAAAAAGAAATATACCATTATCCCAAATCATGTACAAAATAGCACAGAATAATTTGACAATCAAATGGGAAGATCTAGCATGCAATACCAGAAGGAGAGCAGAAATGAACACCCTGACACCAGATTATCTAATAGGAAAAAATTTCTTTTTGTCACTTTCTACTTAGGTGGCCTAACTAGTTCTTTGTGCCTTGATCAATTCTACAAATACCTACTCCCAACAGGTATAAAAATATTTCAGAAGACTGGTTTCCTAGAAGCTTGGAAACCTCAATTTCGTTGCATAATGATCAAACGATAGCAACAAAGGTGAAAAGAAAAACATAGCTATATCAGATGCAAGTGAATCAAAACCTTCCAGGCAATACCTATTCTCTGCAATTTTAGATTCAACAGCAAGAGCAACTTGCCAGTCTTCAAACAAATTGGGGTACTCCTCTGGATCTGCCAAAGACTCTGCTGCTTTTTTGTTTACCTGCAATGCGCCCAGAACAGTAAAGATAAATAATTCATATAGGCAATTAGCTATATGTATCTCTTATAAATGGTGTGATTGACATGTTGGAACACTTCTAAGATCTGCAATAGAAACCACTTGGCATAGTTTCTTGTTCTTTCAATATTTCATATCAGATCTGCCAACTAAAATTTAATGAACAAATCATACACAAAGAAAGATAGAAATCAACAGTAACCTTGTTTAGGTCATTTCTCCAAGTGGCAATTATCTCGGAGACCTTGCTTGGAAGGTATGACCGTGCCAACAGAGCAGCTTCGGGTATCCTTTTACTGCAAAAAGAAAATGTTGCAACATGTAAATCACATAGTATAGTCCGGTTAATTGTGACAATATAGAGAATAACATTTACCTTTCCACTAACAGTTGGATACATTCTTCCAGTTTGCCCAGCATAAATAAACAAATGAATGCAACATTGTTCTTCCCCTGCTCTTTGGCCAGAGATGCAAGTTTTGATATCCCTTCAGCATCTCCCAAAGAAGAATAAAGTAGCAACAATCCACTCATGTCCATTCCGCACAAAAGGCATTCCTCTGCCAGTTCCAGCTGCATGAAACATTCTAAAATTTCAACACAACCTATCACTTGCAGATCAAGTATATAAGACAATTTGTTGTGCAACCTATACGTAAATGATCTATAAAATCATACACAACAATTTATTGCCTTCTATTTACCATCCAATCGGATAGTAAAATTGTCCTATATGCATCCCTCCCAACAGCTTCCACTCGGTTTCTCGTTAATATAACTTCATCCTATCTAGTCTCATTATTATTTAACATTGTATCGAACCAAATGGAATTTAAATGAATTACAACAGTAATACTCCTGTTTTGATGATTAATGCATAGGTGTGTCATGTGTGTGTGTTTGTGTGTGAGAGAGAGAGACCTTTCCAGTGGACATAGCTAATTCGCCCAACTGCTTCCATTTGGTTTCGCTCTGTGCTTCTGTAGCAATTTCCTGAATGGGATGTCGAGAGTTTCAAATGCAGTTGAATAATGAAGAATGGAGGTAAGTTAACTAAAAACCATTGTTCTAATTTTCTGTTCTCCAGGTACGTTCTATAATCCCAATAAAATAAGCATATTTTACCTTTGCAGTATCTAGCTTACCAAGCTGTATAGCTAGATCAAATCTGTAGTCAGGATCTGTAGCAACTTCGAGTGCATCTTCCACCATTCCCCGGGACTCCAAAAAATGAGCAACACTGGGGAAAAAGTAAAATTTCCATGGAAGTGAGTTCAGTACCGAGATATAGAAACAAGGGGAATTACTAAAAACTGCCCAAACAAATTGGGCACAGACGATAAGCTGCCCAATGTTTAAATACGTCTCACGAGATGGCCATTGAATGGTGCACGCGGTTAAACTCTGTTAGTTTGTTAGGCAAAATGACGAATTTGCCCTTGCAATTTAAAAAGAGTACACTCCCTTCACTTTTAAATTTTCAACAAATACCCTCATATCCTTGAATAATAATAATTTTGTAAATAAAAAATAGTCTTGTGAAATTAAATTATATTTTTTCATAGAAATTTTTTCGGGTTAATTGTCAAAAACTACAGTAAAGTTTTTATGAAATTAAATTATATTTTTTATATAAATCTATTTTTTTTGAAAAATAGAATTATCTTTTTTAAAATATTTATCAAAATAATCTGAATTAATTTAAAAATAAATTTAAATCATATATTGAATAGTTAATTGATAAAATTGGATAAAATAATTTTTTATATTACAAATTTGAACATTTATTTTGAAATGTCTCTGGAGGCAGAAGAAATTGATAGCGTGACGGGCAAGAAAGGCCAAAGTTCTCAATTGCTGTTTCTAATCTGGCTCTGGGAAAATTTCTTAGGACTGAATGTTTGTTTTGGCCATCTCCATTTTGTTCTTATTTGGTCTTGTTAAGTTTTCATGCTCTCAATTGAGAGTAGTTAGATGTTATTAGGGTATTGTTTCCAATGGACCTCAAGATGCCTTTTCCATGTAATGTTTTCTTATGAAGTGTGCTTTAATTTAGCCCCTTTTTCTTTTGCCCTTCCTTGGGGCTTAGAAATAAAACCAGAATTCGCAGATAAAATAAGTACATTCATATACACAGGTAAACAATAAACAAACCAGTTAACTACATAATGCATCACACATGTAAACACCAAACATGATTCCGCCATAATATGAAGCTCAATCAAGTATGAGAGTTATAGCATCTCTGCTATAGCACTCACGTGTGGTATAAGCCAAAAGAAAATCAAAATAGACTAGGTTAGCCTTGCAACAAACTATTACAGTACTAATTATGATAGCGACTGGCACTGGCCCTTTCCAAGATTTCCACCACGACAGCTAAAACTGAGTAATAGTTTAATTCATTTTACTATTAAGACCAGAAGGTAAGCACTCAAGCTTAATGGCATTCAGAGAAACAGAAAGTAGAGAACACAGGATGAAAGATTAATATGATAGAAACACGTTATATTTTAGAAAAAGAAGCTTCAGACCCCCTGAACTATTGATGGTAATATTTGACGGTGAAATAAGAATTTGTGTACCTATTATGGTGATCTTGAGGAATTGATGGCAAAAGTTGGCTTGCACGCTCCAGATCTCCACGCATTACAAGAGTTTTGTACTCTATCACGCTGAGAAGTAGTGTGTATCCTATAACACTGCATGCATGTAAATTAAAAGCAAATAAGCATAAATATATCACAGTAGATGTCAGATCTACCATATAAGGGAAGCTTACAAACAAAGACTTACTTAAATTCTTTATCCACAAAATAAACACGACTCTGACTGGCAAGATATCCTAACAAGTACATAGGCCGGTCCAAGTGAAACATGGTAGTTACCTAAAATCATTACAACAAAAATCAAGAAGATATTATGTTATGAATTACAACTATAAGCTCCAACTCTGGAAGTAAGTTCTTTGTACCTCACCACCAACGCAGTAGTTCAGGCGCCATGAAGAGTTATTATAGATGAAGCAGTCCCCAACCCATATTCCAGTTCTGACTCGCTCATCTACTTCATGGAGTACTTCAAATGCATCTTCAACACCTTGTTCATCTGTAGGCCGTCCACTGTCAAAATATGACGATACAACATCTCTCTGTGGAAAAAACAGACATATTAAGTTTGTTATGAAAAAGATCCAATTCCCATTAGCAAGGAGGAGCAAACTTACATTGTATTTTAGAATGTAAAATGAAGAATCACTGGCAATCGTGACCAGATCACCACTATCAGCCCAATAAACGTTCTGGAAATAACCAAGTCAACCAAAGAACAAGAAATATTAGTTACTGATACTGTAATGCTAAAAGTGGAAAGTTATGTGAAACAATAACCTTTACATGGTAGTACTTACTTTGACATTAACATCAATTCGGCGAATCAACCTGCACTCAGCCCAGTCATAAAAGCAAATGAAGTCATTCGAGCACATTGCTAATAAGCACCCTCCATATATGTGTTCGGCTGAAAATGTTGGTCGAATATTCTTCTTTTCCTGAACAATTCCTTCTCCATTAAACAATGTATTTTCAAACAGGAACAAACTAAATCAATTGTAAAGACAGCAGGCAGCAGAAACTAGCACCAACCACTAACACCAATTTTATAATGATTTTACAGTGTTTCTTTTGTTGAAAGCAATTGTGTTTGGAGAAGCCTGTTGAAGTTGTGCACATGTTGAGCCCAGTCCAAAAAAAGAAGTTTAAGTGAGGGGGTACTGAGCACAAAAGGCTGCCGCATATTACTACGTTTTAGCTTCTAGTATGGGAGTCCAAGAACTTACCTAGACACCAATATAAAATTAAACAAAGCCATAGATATGCCCTATTATTCTAACATTATCAACCAATCCCGTATCCAAACCCTTGGTTTTCAACAAAATTCTGAAAGACACTTAAAATCCAAACCTAATAGACATGCAATTAAGTAATCACAAGGTAGTAAATACATTGCTTTGTCTGCCATTGTGATCACATGCATAAGACTCTAGACAGGCCATTTTAGGTACCCAAATAACAGAACAGTTATCATAAACGACCCAGCAGAAGAAAAACTATCAATGGCTGGCAAAAGATCTATGAACACAAACAAGCTCGCTTTTAGATGAAACAAACCTGGAATGTCTTACTGAATATCTTAATCCTTGATGTGCTTTCCCTGATTGCATATTCTCCATCTGATGACCAAACAAACTCCAATGCTGAGCCAAAGGATCTGTTCCTCCAAGCCAAAGCTGTATATATAACGTACTCTCCATCCCCACAAACAACAACGAACCTTCCATTGGGGTTGTGTTTAAGATTCTGCAATGAACACACAAGAAAGTTGATTCTCCATTTTCTTGCAATAAGTACTCGAGTGAGAAATTATATGAAGTCTGTCTAGCAGTTAGATCAACAATTTCGAAGGTGTGAAAGGATTGGAATTTCTAAGCACATGAGACCTTGTCATGAACAGATTGTTGGGCAAAGTCAGCTTATCTATTAGTATTAGAATGTCCTAAAGCTAGAAGACTACTATACCCAGCATACAAGGGTTAGGCTGCTATATCCATGGGTATAACATTGAAGCTACAAGAATGTGAAACTAATGATCCCAACATCGGTAGCACAATTATAAATCAACTGATAATATATTATATTATCCTTGACCAAGGATAATATATGCCCCAAGAACTGCAGTTACAAGTAAAATTTGTGAAAGGTACTATAAATGGCTGGTCATATATGCCTACATTACAGTCCAATACAAGAAACTCACTTGAGGATAAAGATCACAAGTTCCCAACTCCTTAACGGCTAGCGGTAGCCTCTCCCCATCTGTAATCTGAGCAGTACAGTAATGGACAGATCAACCGGATAGGCAGAAAAAAAAAAAGAGCAAAGAAATCAGAATTTTATTTTTGGCTACATTTAATACAAGACAAAGGTCTAAGAAAGTAGACAAAAGCTAAACCTCGTGATCTATCCCAACACTTTTGATATTCACAGTTTGAATTTCATTATGCTTGGCCCAGATAACCTTTCCACTGCTATCCATGCTAACGACAGGTACTTCCCGTCCAATTTTCATCATAATAGAACCTTCATCATAACCGATCACAACCCTGTACAAGTAGGAACAGGAAACATGAGATGAAAACAACATATGAGTGTATATCACATGCCCTCCAGAATCATACTGAACAAAACAGACCTATAGGTTCAGTAAATTTCATCAATATAGCCCACAAGTTCATAAAACCACAGAAAGACAGATAGCAAGCACTGAAAAAATGTAGAAATTTCAGCATACCACCATATAGCATCAATTATCTCCTCCATATGTTGTCAGAAAAAGCATCTTAGCCAAAACTAGAAAGACATAGCATAACACTCATGAACTTGAAAACATGGTGGGTTGTTGAATATTGTGAAGAATCTTACCTGCGTGAACCTTTCATACACCCAATAGCCCAAACTCGTTCAAGACCATAATTCAGTGTATTCTCAAGCCTATAAAACAGATAGAAAGTTAAGGTTTTGGTTAGGAGCTAATAGAGAAATCACTGCTGAAAAACATTAAAAAAATAAGGGACTGAAAACATGAAATAGATCAGTCATGTAAATAATCATCATTTTTTAAACAAACATCTGATACACATATATTGGTGAACTTTACCTATATGTGGTAGCATGCCATATTCGAACAGTCCCATCCTCAGAACCAGTGATGATAATGGGAAGTTCAGGATGAAAAGATACTGCAGAAACATTGTGTGTGTGGCCTTCAAGTGTCTGGACACAACTTTTGGTTTGGTAGTCCCATACCTGTTTTCACAAAATAAATCTCAAAATATCAAACAGTATGTAAAGAATATAATTTCAAGAAGAAACAGATAGCGAACCTTAGCAGTATGGTCATCAGAACCAGATATTAGATATGGTTTATCACCACCAGTGAAATAATCAACACAGTTTACTCCTTGCAAGTGAGCATCCAGTGTAAAATTTGGATCAGGGGAGCCGAGACTCCATATCTAGAGAGTAAAGGATGGAATATCATAAAATAAGACGTAGTTTGATAATTTTCATATGAGGTAAATGCAAAACCAACAAATTATCAAGGAGCATAAGCAGCCAGACCTTTATAGTGCGATCAAGGGAGGCACTTGCAAAAGTGTTGGTATCTTTAGGATTGAAGGTGACTTGCATCACATAGTGAGAATGGCCTTCAAAAATTTGAGTACACATCCAACCCTTCTCCCAATCCCAAAGCTTGATAAGCATATCATCAGATGATGAAAGAACACATGGCAATGTTGGATGCACTGCTACACATCTAATGTAATCCATATGAGCTTCAAAAACTTTGACCTTCTCCATAGTATTGTAATCGTATACACGGATGAACATGTCATCAGCTCCAGCTACCACCCACTGGTTTCGTGCAATAAATTTTGCTGACCGAACTGCAAAAATAAAATTAGATATAAGAAAGAGTAAGCATTTTTAGTGCAGCAAATTTTGTACACAAAAAATATATGCAGTATCATGCACCTGGCAATTCGGTGACCTCAAATGACTTCACCATAGTCTGGAGTTCATCAGAAGCATTATTGTCAGCACTATCCACTTTTATTTTACAATAATGACATTCAAGAGGGCATCATTCAAACAATTATGGTATAAAAAGGGATATATTCAAATTGTTTCAAGTAAAAATCTATTAATCATAAATCAAATCACCATTCATTTGTCTTATCAAAGTAGACAGCCCCATTTGTGTGACTAGAACGTCTACTGTTTTGGTCCAAAATAAATACTATTAGGTTCAACATTATTGAATGGGGCATAATCTTTCCATGACTACTGATACAAAAAATAAAATTCCATATTTTCCAAGAGAACTCTTAAAAAAATACTGACAAATAGTCAGATGTGCACAGTGCACATATAACTGAGAACTGGCAAGTTTTTGGATATGTGACAACTACTGCGCGTGATTTTTTAAATAATTGAAACAAACTGTTGTTGGTTGACACAAATAATTCTCCACATGGATAATTAGTAATAGTTCCTCAAATGTTCTATGGATTAGCAAATTTGGATCAGTGATAGTAGATGTAAGGGTATGCTGATCCCAGAAAGAGTGTTTTTTCATCATTGATGTCCCGTCCTGGTTTCTATTGCCTTCTGTTTCTTGTAACAAATACACTTGTCACTGCTGTCCAACCTAGTTTCTTTTTTCTTTCCACATTCTATGACGGGATCTCTCATTTCAATAATTATGCACTTATGTACCTGCATAAGCTTCACCTTTTTTCTCCGAATTTTCTTCTATCTCCAGTTTTGTCAAAATAAATCTCCATCAAGAGAAACCCAGAATTATATGAGACAACTTTTTTACATGAAATGGCATGCGTGTATTATGTCCCAAAGGTAAACATCTATTATCATCAATAAAAATGATGAATAAGATTTTCGAGGTAGACAGGTATTATGTCCCAATGAGGATGGGCAGAAGCCTAGAATAAATAGTAACATGGAGGCCACAGCAAGAAACAACAGAACATAGGTTCAAGGATGGTAAGTTTGTTATGTAAAGTTCTAACCTTAGATGTGGCCCAGTAGAAGTCAAATTAAAAATAAAATAAAAAGGGAGTATATATTTGACTTGATGAGCACTGAAAAACGGTATAATCATTTAAGGGACATAACAACCTATTAGGCTTCATTGAGCATGTTTAGATATTTTGAGAAAAGCAGGGACGAACTGATTGATTACCTGTGACTGATAATTCCAAATGCACACAGTCCCAGAATAAAGACTCGCAAGGATCCTGCCAAACAGGTAATGTGATATTAGTGAAGACATGGACTTCAGCAGCAATAAACCATATTTGAAAATTGAAAACCTTTGTATGTCAAAACTTACATAAGGTAAATTTTATGGAAGGAATTTAAAATTAAACAAAGCAAAGTGACAAGATAGCTGAATTTGTAAACTTACCATGGTTCAGTGGGATGCAAATCCACCGATTTTACTCTCTCGGATCTTTGAGTAAATTTTCTCTGAGGGGCAGATTATCAATGTTAATACGAGAAACAAAACCGAAAATTGAAAATCCAAAACTGAGACAATAACTTGAATTTCAGTCAGTTTGTGATAAATACCTTTATATCAAGTCTGAGAGGCTGCAGTTTACCACAAACAACAGAAACACGAGATTAATAAAAAGCACAGCAGAGATTCGATCAAATGTGTGTGGGTCGAGTAAACTTCTGTATTCAACACTTCATTCTAGCGCAACTTATTAAGAAACTGAAAATTCACATCTATTATCTCTAACAACGATCCAGAAATCAGAAAATGGAGCTCAAATCAAGCAACACAAACATGTTTAGTTTCCTATCAATGGCCATAGCCATCTCTGGTATCTCTTATTTTGGCGCATTTTCTCGGTAACCAAATGCAAACACAAAGTAAATTTCCAGTAAATATGAATCAAGGAAGAGCACTATCCAGTGCAGATCTGAGTTGAATTGAAGTTGAAATCAATACCATATTTGGCGCTCCGAGGAGGAAGACTTGATCGGGAGAGGTCGGCGCGGCGCGGCGACGAGAAATCGAAAGATCAAAACGGAGAAAAGCTGGTGAGTCTTCGTTGTGAGTTGGCTCGCTAGCAACGAAGAACAGTGCGTGATATAAAGATGGAAGTGAGGATCGTTTCGATTTGATTGGAGGGATGGCGTAGTCGGAGTCGGAGTCGGAGCAGGTCCGCGCCGAAACCGTTGATTCGGATCCGATTCGGTAATTAGGGCTCGGGGCTGCCTTTCTGTAAAGTGGGCCTTAAATGGCGATTTAAGATCAATGAACAGGCCCACTTAACCATGGGAAGAATTGGGTTGCAATTTCTCGTATTTATTTCTTAATTTTGTCTATAGGAAATATGTAAAATTTTAGGCCTGGATTGGATTGCAAATGAAAATAATGTACTCTAATAGTTAGGGAAAATTTCACGTGGTTATATTTAATTATGTCAAATTTTCATATCAGTACTTTCGAAAAGAATTACACTCAAAGATATCCTAAGTTTTTTTTCACCTCAGTAATTTCCATTAGTTTTGGACGGAAAATGGATATGTGCTTTCATGACCCTATCTTTTGCCAAAAATACCCTTATTCATATTTTTCAAATTGCCCTTCTCTTTTCTCTATTTGCTTTCAGAACACGAAAAATCTTAAGTGTACTCGATCCATGGGTCAGATGAAGAATTTGAGATGCATGTTTTCGTGTGGTGTCCCTTTGCTCGCTCAGGGGATTTGATGGTCAGATTATCATTAGAGAAGATGGGGAGTTGGGTATGTGGATGTGGAGATTTGGTTAGCTCACACCCAGTTGATTTGGGAGCAGAAATGGTTATGGCTCTTGGTGTGGAAGCTCGAGCTAACTGGTCTATATGGAAGAGGGAAGGGGGGTTAAGGTGTCGGTGAGCAGATGGTGACCATTCGCTGGCTTTGCGGGTAAGTATTTGCCAGCAAGTTTTGGAATCTACATGAATGTTTCTTGATGTAGGCCAAGTTTCAAGAAGAATGGGGTTATGTATTGTAAGAACCCCCTCCGGTCGAACCAGCGAAAACCGGAAAGAGTTGACTT